>WNWK01010252.1:0-42500 GCA_009830355.1 Cherax destructor | reverse complement strand
ATCTGTTTCATTTTTATGGGACAATGTTTGTTGTATAGTCTAAGTAATTTATTAAGAAAATTGTCTGTCCAATCATCGATACCCTTGGCATTGGAGAATTCTATAGCCCAGTCAACCGTCTCTAGCTCTGCTGTGAAGTTATTTATTGAGGCCTCGTCATGGAGTGTAAATGAAACTTTGGTGTATTTGTTAAGTCTAACTTCTTGGCTGCTTACTTTGGGCAGTAGAATGGTAGCGTAGGTGCAGAGATACGGCCGATGACTAGACTCAGTTTATTAATGGCAAGGTGTAGGAATACACGGGGACAGAGTGCGAGGGGACCGGGAGCCAGTTCGTAGGGGGAGATGCTGCTTCAGTGAGGTAGGCCGTGTAAGTGAGAGAGAAGCATGGCTGACCAGCCCGACCTTGATGGGCCTATAGAGGGCAGCACCATAGTGCCGCGCAGTTTGAAACAGCCTCTGGGTAGGCTGTTTACATCCACTCGGCCACCTACCGCGTGTCGTCTCGACACGACAATACTGGCGGGCACGAAGGTGTAAACAAGCAAGCAAGGTTACCCAGGGTAAACTGGCTTCCGGTCACCTGACATTTACAATAGGAAATTGCCGGTGCAGGCTGAAAAAAAAACTCTCCCCTATGTGAGTCAGGGAAGAGAAAATCGGCCGTATCTCTGCACCTACGCTACCATTCTACTGCCCAAAGTAAGCAGCCAAGAAGTTAGACTTAACAGTGGTGACAGCGGTGGGATTTTTCTGGCGCGTCTCTTCCCCCGAACTACTGGAGAGGCTCCGGCTAGCTCGGGCTCCGGGCGAGGAGCGCTTGCCGTGGTGCAACGACAAGATGCTACGCAACTTGAGGCACTCACTGGAGGTATGACTGGATGTATGGTGGTAAACACAATCGCCCTCCCGGTGCTGCGCACGGGGACGGTGATTATCACGGCGTGGGGGCTGAGGTTTATAACACTCAGAACGGTAATGACCTGTTTTACCGCAGTTAAAACAGGTAACCACACGCTTCGCGGGTGGTGCTGACGGCGGTGTGCGCTTATGACGCTTGGACTTAGATGGAGGAGACGCTGGCAAAGTCGTCTTGCTAGCCCTCCGGTCATAACCTGACCTGCCATTTTGATTCGGCTTGGTCTGAGGTTTGCTGTTCGTCCTAGCCTTGGCTGCTGATTGCTGGACGGCTGCAGCAAAAGTGACAGGGGGTTGCACAGGCGGCGATACAAGAGTTGGCAATTGAGGGACTTGCAGGGGGGTACCAGCAGGGCGACAAGCCTTGTCTTTCTCGCCCAGCGGTTTAATTTATCGATAGCATTAAAGGGCCCAGGATGTGTTCCTTGGGGCCAAGCCCTAATTCGTCAATCCTATCATGGAGATGGAGTGGGGCATCTCTCCATGACGCCTCCGACGATCATGGGGATGATGTCTTCGAGTTTTATACTACCATCACTAGTGACCCACTTGCTATCCTTCATAATGTCAATAAAATCTAACGATGCTCGCTGGAACCGACAGACACAAGCGAGGGGCTTTCATCCGGGATTGGCACTCATTCACGACGCTCGTGATAATGTCAAGGTAATGGCTCTGATGCCTGCGCGGAAGTAATTACGGAATGCTTCCTTGAGCTTGGGCCATGACTGCAAATCACGCACTTCCACCAAGTCTAAGAAGGAAGTGATAACACTTAGGGATGTGTTCACAGCCACCGCGGCAGTGTTTACATAGTGCGCGTCAGTGGGGTTATTGGTTCGTCCCTTAACTGTCGTCTCGACCGATTTGAACCAAGTCTCCAACATACTGGCGCGACCATCGAACAAAAGGGACGGGCGGGGATGACATTCGTGGCCATTCGAGGCCGCGACATGGGCTACCGCCTGGCCAATTGTTATGGAGCCGCCACCCTCCCCCAGATGGGACCTAACAGGAGAGGCATCAGTGCCATCTGCGGCAGAAGTTTGGGCATCGCACGGCCACTGCGTGTCTGAGTCATAGCGTCAGTTATAAGCACAAAATAAGTCACGGAGAAAGGGAAAGGGATCAAAGCAAGAATTGATACGCAAACGGCTAGAACTCAACACAGAGTCAGAGAGGACACAACACGGTGTTACTGAAGAACTGCTTATTTGTTAACAAATGCGTGAATTTCGTCAAAAAAAAAAGAATGGTACACTCTGAAACTCAAGGTAAATTTTGGACACAAATGAATTAATTGCTGGGGTGTACACAGAACAAAAGCAGAGATAACTGGCAAGAAAATTGCATGAAAATTAATGAACTGTAACAAGTAGCAGAATTAACAAAAGTTTGCAAAGAAAAATGAAAACTGGGTATTACATACAATGTACTACAGTGCAGGCTTGCTCATCACACAGCAAAATGTTGCAGGTGCTGGCAGTTGCAATTAGGTATGGCAAAGAAAAATATGAATTCACTTGCAGCAAGGTAAGATGGCAAAACAAGTAATAAAATCAGTCTTCAATGGAATAAAAACAGTCAAAAATTTACTGTATCAAGAAGTACTGAATTTCACACAAAAAGGCAATGAGTAAAATGCCAAAATGATAAAAATCAATAATAATAGGGGCAAAAAGTTACAGGTGGCAAAATGAGTATACACTGACACAAGAAAAAAAAATTGTTAAGTAAATTCTGGTGCAAAAGTATGGAATTTCACAGGTAATTAATTATTGCAATAATGGCAAATAAGCAGGATCCTGAAAATTCAATAACAGGGACTGATAAATCACTCAATGACAAGGCATAAACATTAACAGAATGCTAAACACAGGTGAATGTGCCTAAACAAAAATATGGCAAAGAAATAATATGGAGAAAAAAAATTAAATTGAGACACTGGAGAAAATGTAGGTGTCTAGTCACAAGTTGTTGAATTCAAGCAGAATAAAACTGACACTGGCAAGTATTAAAATAACACTTTGAACACACTAACACATCAGAACTGTGCAGGGTTGTCAACAATTTGTGGCTAGCTTGCAGATGCAACAATCAAAATAATAGCAGACAGATGTAACTTGCAATTAAAAAGAATATATATACATATATATATATGGGTAGCACAATGAACAACTTTGAGCAGGAACAACTTAATAATTAGGTGAGAGGCTATGTGCAGAAATAATGCACTAGGATTTAAAATGCAAAAAAAAATTGAGCTTGCAAAGTGCAACAATGTTGCTAAAAAAATTCACTGAAAGTATGGGCTTCAGTGATACTGTACTTGGTGCAGGGCAATTAAATAATGTCACAAATTCTTAGGAAATGCTAGACAAGTCACTGTTTACTTAACTTTGATTGTAGATGGGGGGTTAGAAGCAAGTAGGCAGATACTGAAACTCCTGGTGTGTACTGGTGGCTGGATGCGGCGGTACACACACTATAAACACTTGTAGGCTTCTATGGGGTCTCCAGTGGCGTAGGAAAGATTGTGCAAGGCTTGGGAAGAACGGGAAAAGGGCGTAGAATTCTGCGGAAATGAGGGGTTTTACTAAAAAAACACAGAAACTCGCCAGCTGAGAGAGCGGCTTAATGTTTACACTTGGAACGCGTCTGAGAGCGTTGCTGACCGTGGCTTAGGAAGCGCAGACGGACACGGGGAAATTTCTACAGAAAAGGACTTTTTCAGAATGCCAGAAGTACTGCAAGAGACTGCAACAATTACTAAGATGTTACTTTACAGTTTTCAATGGGGGAGTTTAAGATACTGGTGCTAATACAAAAAAATTAAATCACTGCTGAAGCTGGAGGAAGGGTGAAGATTGAAGAACGCAGGAACGAGGACCTGGGAACACTGCAGTCTCCTGGCTTGGCTTGGCTTGGGATAACCACGATGGGTTCCCACGTGGTCAAGCCAGGGCTGGCTTCTTTAAGAACTCGGAGAAAACAACACACAGGCGACGAGCTGGGTAGAGGGAGCGTAGAAACGTAGCAAGGAGTGGAGAGCAGGTGGTTGTGGTGGGAGATAGGCAGGCAGCGGCGCCCTGAGGTAGACACTCGTGGACGCACCACCACCACACCCAAAACGACCTCACCTCGCGTCTCTTGTAGCTGTAGGAAGGGCGTCGAGACGCTGCTGGATGCAGAAGGGTGTAGGAGAATGCTGGAGAGTTGTAGAGTAGGAGATGAACACACACGTGACTGCTTCAGGCTGGGGAGCTGGAGATGACGCCCTATGTCCCGATTTTGTGGAAAAATCGTGGACGATGCGCTGACTCAGGCACCCACGAGACGCTAGAAGCTACGGATGATGCGAGAAGCCAGCAGATGACCTGGATATGACTGGCTTGGTCGGAAGATCGACTGGGCGGTGTGTCCCCTACACTACACTCTGCCGTGAACCACTGCTGTCACCACTGTTAAGTCTAACTTCTTGGCTGCTTACTTTGGGCAGTAGAATGGTAGCGTAGGTGCAGAGATACGGCCGATGACTAGACTCAGTTTATTAATGGCAAGGTGTAGGAATACACGGGGACAGAGTGCGAGGGGACCGGGAGCCAGTTCGTAGGGGGAGATGCTGCTTCAGTGAGGTAGGCCGTGTAAGTGAGAGAGAAGCATGGCTGACCAGCCCGACCTTGATGGGCCTATAGAGGGCAGCACCATAGTGCCGCGCAGTTTGAAACAGCCTCTGGGTAGGCTGTTTACATATTCTAGAGGTGGTTTACTAATGTTTGTTAAGAGGAAGGTGGGGTAGTGGTCTGTAGTGCTGTCTGTTATTATCCCTGATTTAAGGGGGGCTAGGATATTGGTCCATATATGGTCGATTATGGTTGCACTTTTCTCAGTCAGCCTGGTTGGTTTAGTTATTGTTGGTATGAAAAGTGTGTTGTTCATATTGTTGATGATGGTCATCTGGTAGGCCAAGGTTGATGTTGAAGTCTCCAGCTAAGATGAGGTGGTGTTTGTTCATTTGGTTGTTTGTTATTAGCGTTTTTAGTTTATCGCTAAAATGTGGGATGTTTGTATGAGGCATCCGGTAAATGGCTCCGATTGTTATAGGAGTCTTGAGATTTTTTGCAGTAAAATTAGCAAAAATATATTCTCCATATTCATCACTATAGCAAGTGGTGTCAGAACAGGATATTTCATTAGAGTAATAGATTGCAATACCACCCCCAACTTGGTGTGGTCTGCAGTTGTGTATTGCTGTGTATCCTGGTGGCGAGTATCCTGCTTAAGCCAGGTTTCAGTGAGAACAATACATGTGAAGGTTGTCTTTAGGGAATCAAGGAGGGCAAGGAGGTCATCATAGTGTTTGCTTAAGGATCGGATGTTGTAGTTAAGAACTGTTATACTTTTAGCAGTATTTAGGACAGTGTTGGCTTGTGATGCTTTGTAATAAAGGCAGTTACTTTCCAGTAAATTTTGATTAGGTGTTAGATTATATAGGTTGTTTGCCCATTGTTGAACAAAGAGCAAACAGCATGCCAACATATATGCCAACATACATGTTGCTGACGTCAGTCATATATGTTCGGAAATGGGTGTATTACTTGGAGAGAAGACAGTATTTCAGTTTAATAGATTTGTCACGTTCGCGGAAATGATCCACAAATTCGTTCCACCAGGATTATTTTCTTTACTTTAACAAAAATTTCTTCCTCCACTTCACTAACGCTCTTAACAACAGTTCTTCCTCCACTTCACTAACGCTCTTAACAATAGTTCTTCCTCCACTTCACTAACACTCTTAACAATAGTTCTTCCTCCACTTCACTAATGCTCTTAACAATAGTTCTTCCTCCACTTCACTAACACTCTTAACAACAGTTCTTCCTCCACTTCACTAACACTCTTAACAACAGTTCTCCACAAATGTTTGCTAGTTCTTCTCCATTCATGAGTTTAACCATGTTGGGTTCACTTCACGAACTGACTCACAACATCGCAAAAGAAGATTTTAAAATTTGGAGAGGATAAATGGAAAAGATTGATGATAGAAACCAAAAAAGATGCCAAGCCAATGATTATCATTTTCAAATCACTTGTTCTCTCTATGCTGGAATACTGCTGTACATTAACATCTCCGTTCAAAGCAGGTTAAATCGCAGTATAAGTTCCATCAAACACCTCAACTACTGGGAACATTTGGAAGCACTTGACTTGTACTCGCTGGAACGCAGGCGAGAGATATATATCATAATCTACACTTGGAAAATCCTAGAAGGAATGGTCCTGAATCTGCACACAGAAATAACTCCCTACGATAGTAAAAGGCTGGGTAGGCGATGCAAAATACCCCCATTGGTACACTAAGAGAAAACACTATAAGTGTCCAGGGCCCAAGACTGTTCAACAGCCTCCCACCAAGCATAAGGGGAATTACCAATAGGCCCCTGGCTGCCTTCTAGAGAGAACTGGACAGATACTTAAAGTTGGTGCCGGATCAGCCGGGCTGTAGTTCGTACGTTGGACTATGTGCGGCCAGTAGTAACAGCCTAGTTGATCAGGCCCTAATCCACCGGGAGGCCTGGTCGTGGACCGGGCCGCGGGGGCATTGATCCCCGGAATACCCTCCAGGTAGACAACTTGTGAAACACAACAGTGATGGGCAACACATGAGACTGAGTGCAGACAGAAGCTACAACTTGTGATGTCACTGTAAGCTCAGTGATAGTTCATAGCTTATAACCGTTACTGCTTCCAGTGATCACGCATGAGTCATACACTGCTCACGTGATCAACCGTTAGTCCATGTCAAAGGTCACCCCTTTTGAATGCCAAGAGTTGCCGCTCCTACCAGAGTCAGTACCCATCGATCCGGCATAGAGTAGAGACAGACGCAGAAAGATATCTCTGTAGCAGCTAGTGCCCTCACTAGAGTGTCCGTTGATGTCCCTCATGTTCAAGATGGTGATAACGTCCTAGTTGACAGTGACTCCTGTAAAGTGAAGGGTTTGTTTGTTGAGCCATCCTTACATGTTGTAAGAGATAGGAAGATCTATTTCTTCCTTGCCAATACTTCCGGTCATAGTGTTCGGCTCCGAGCACATACCAATATTGTTGACCTTGTTCACTATTCTTACCCTGTTCGGGTTGGGGATGAGTTGTCACCTGACCAGTGGGTCGGTGCTATTTCAACCGGGGAGGATCCATCCACTTCTCTGGATCAATCCATTCCACCAGTAGAAGAGAAAGACTTAGCTCCTACTGACTTCCCAGATGAAGTCACACGTTTGTTGAATCTGTTGAACAAACGTCGTAAAACCATTGCCTTACCAGGTGAGAAGATGGGTATAACGAACTTTTTGTCCCATCGTATTCCACTTGAAAGTGGCACTAGACCCATTTATGTACCTGCGTACAGAATGCCACATTCACAAGTTGCTGTAGCAGATGAATTAATCAACCAGATGCTTGACGATGGTGTTATCGCAACTAGCAATTCACCTTGGAATGCGCCCCTGATCTTAGTACCTAAGAAGGACGGTACTTGGTGCCCAGTGATTGACTTTAGGAAGTTAAATGCAAAAACAATTCCAGATCACTTCCCACTTCCTGTACTTGGTGATCTATTACGTAACATCGGAGATAACAAAGTTTTCTCGACCCTAGACTTGTTAGAAGGCTTTTGGCAAGTTCCTCTTCACGAGGACAGCCAAGAGCTAACCTCATTCTCCACCCTAACAGGTCATTTCCACTTTCTCCATATGGCCTTCGGGTTAAGATCATCGCCTATCACATTCTCGAGGCTCATGACCAATATCTTTAGAGGTCTCATAGGTAACGCACTTATAGTGTACTTAGATGATGTGATTGTCATGTCACAAGAGGTAGATACGCATTTAAAAAGACTTGACATAGTTCTCGGTAAGCTTGAAGAAGCCAATTTAAAGATCAAACTGTCCAAATGTCAATTTTTCATAACAGAAATCAAGTTTCTTGGTCACGTAGTCACTCCTAGAGGGGTTACGACTGACCAGAGTAAAGTAACTGCAGTATCAAATTTTCCATCTCCCAAAATTGCTGATGCTGTAAGATCCTTTGTGGGCTTAACAGGTTTTTATAGATCATTCATTGCTAATTTTTCTTCCATAGCAGCTCCTCTAACTGAGTTGCTTAAGAAAGATGCTCCATATGTTTGGACCTTCCGTCAAGAGAGAGCATTCCAAACTCTCAAAGAAAAGCTGACATCTGCTCCAATTTTGAAATTTCCAGATTTTTCAAAGCCTTTCTACCTAACCACTGATGCTAGTTCAATTGGCATTGGTGCAGTCCTTGCACAAAAGACCGGTAGCAAGTACAACGCAGTTGCATTTGCTAGCTGAGTCCTTACTAAAGCTGAACAAAATTATACAGTTACCGAGCAAGAAGCTTTAGCGATAGTATGGTCTTTAAAGCACTTCCGAGACATCATATATCAGTACTCTGTTCATGTCTTGACAGATCATGCCCCATTGATACCCTTATTCCAGAATAAACAACCTACTGGAAGACTAGCCAGATGGTTCTTGACTTTCCAAGAGTTCAAACCCACCTTTGAACATTTACCTGGCAAGTCAAATGTAGTTGCTGATGCTTTATCGCGTCATGTCAGTGTAGTAACTGCTGATCCTCCGTTTAGTGCTGAGGATGTAAAGACTGGGCAAAGGACAGATCCCATGTGGACTGGTGTGATTCGATTCCTGCTCCAGGAAGATCTTATTCTTACTGTGAAGCCACCAGCACCCATCAGTGACTTCTTCATGAACCAAGAATTACTGTATCACACTACCGAGCTGGGTACTCCTAGTAGAAGGGTATACCAGTTAGTAATTCCACAGTCACTAGTGAAAGTAGTCTTACAGCTAGTTCACGATGTATCAGGTGTTGCACACCCTGGTATGGATCGTTCTGTGAAACAAGCCAGATTGAAATACTTTTGGCCCTGTATGTCAACTGATATTACTGAGTATGTTAAGAAATGTAGTGTCTGTATGCAACATAAAGGCAATGTTACTGGTCCTAATCCAATCCAAGTTTTTCCAACTACTAGCGAGCCATGGGAAAGAGTTGCACTAGATCTGTTGACTAATTTCCAATGTTCCCTCCAAGGAAACAAACATCTGTGTGTGATGGTCGATCATTTTACCAGATATTGTGAGTTAGTGCCTATTGCAGATAAGACTGCCGAGACAGTAGCAAAAGCGTTCAAGGAACGTATAATCTGCAGACATACCACTCCTAAGTCCCTCATAACAGATAATGGAGATGAATTTTGTAATGAAATCCTAGAAAACTTGTGTACTTTGTACAATATTACTAAATCAACCATTGTCCCTCACCATCCTGCCAGTAATGGTTTAGCGGAAAGAACGAATAAGAAAGTACTTGACGTCTTGAGAGCAACCATCAATCCCAATAGTGCAACCTGGGATGAGGTTATACCTGATGTTCAGTGTGCAATAAATTCTGCTTATAATGTTTCCATAGGTGATACCCCACATTATGCATTGTATGGTGTTGATAAGCATTTGCCTTATGAGCTGTTATATTCTAATCCGAAACCGATTTACAATCCTGATGATTTCTTAGCAGTTCGTACCAGTCAAGCTCAGAGTGTTTTCAGACAAATTCGTGAAACACAGAATTTACTAGAGTAACTAATACTCGAGCCAAACCGACCAAAGTTAAAGTAGGTTATGTTGACTAACTTTAACAGAACTTCAGCAATGCCAAAACTCGACCAAAAGTTTGTTGGTCCTTACAGAGTAGTCGAATATATTAATGGCAATAAGTATAAAGTTAGAGAAATTAGTACGGGTCAGTTTAAAGAATCCCATTTAGATCATATGAAATTAGTATGCGATGATGACGACGTCCCTGACAACCCTGACAACCAGACAAGCGAGACAGAATCTGACAATTCTCCTGTTGCTGTACCCTCTACCTCTAATAATCAGTCAGATGATCAACCTGAATGTCGTTATTCCCTATGTACACGACAAGTGTTGAGAAATCCTCAAGTATCATTTGTGGATACCAGTGTAGATCCTCTGCAATCAGAAATTGAGTTACCAATTGTAAAAGAGTTTGATCCACCCAGAGATGATAATCATTCAGCCTATGTCAATCTCACCCTAGCAGAGTTGGGGTTAAATGTAAATAACCTGTATAGATAATAATGTAGTAATTGTATTTCAACTGTGTGTTACAAAATCAATTTAGTATTATTCAAAGAATTTTTTTTTTATGTGTTCATGTTCTCTCCGAATTTTGAGATTTAACAGTATAGATTTGAGTGCACCAGATCTACCTTGTCTGTTAATCACTACCTTCTTGTAAATATATTTCCTCAGAATTCGTAGATCACATGAAGACTGTTTGATCGATCGAAATTTTTTTTTCTCCTTTTATCATGACTTTCTAGTAATGAGATCAGTAATTCCTATGTATCATGATATATCATATAGTAATGTAGATTGTTTCCATCACGATAATATCCATGTGTAGTATATGTTCAACTGTTGTGTACTTTGACATTGTATAGCCTCCACTCAGAGTATAGTTGTATGTCGAGACGACATACGTACCGTAGCCGAGCTGTCACTGTAAACTCAGTGATAGTTCATAGCTTATAACCATTACGGCTTCCAGTGATCATGCCTGAGTCATACACTGCTCATGTGATCAACCGTTAGTCCATGTCAAAGGTCACCCCTTTTGAATGCCAGGAGTGGCCGCTCCTACCAGGGTCAGTACCCATCGATCCGGCATAGAGTAGAGACAGATGCAGGCTACGATCTGAGTGATTCCCATATATATCGACTCCAGTATACTGTAACCACCCCAAGCACGTCTTTATTATCTTATCCAATCTACGAAAGACACCCATAACAGTGAAACACAACAATGATGGGCAACACACGAGACTGAGTGCAGACAGAAACTACAACTTGTGAAACCCAACAATGATGGGCAACACACGAGACTGAGTGCAGACAGAAACTACTACTTGTGAAACCCAACAATGATGGGTAACACACGAGACTGAGTGCAGACAGAAACTACAACTTGTGAAACCCAACAATGATACAGTTATGATGTTGTATTAGAAAATAATTTATGTCTTATTTTGAATTATACAGACAGGCAAATTTTGCTTCTAATCATTTATTAACTACAAGGATTTGAAAATTACAGAGACAGCATTACCGGTGACACAATACAGTGACAACATTACCAGTGACACATTACAGTGACAACATTACCACTGACACATTACAGTGACAACATTACCACCGACACATTACAGTGACAACATTACCACCGACACATTACAGTGACAACATTACCACTGACACATTACAGTGACAACATTATCACCAACACATTACAGTGACAACATTACCACTGACACATTACAGTGACAACATTACCACCAACACATTACAGTGACAACATTATCACCAACACATTACAATGACAACATTATCACTGACACATTACAGTGACAACATTACCACTGACACATTACAGTGACAACATTACCACCGACACATTACAGTGACAATATTACCACCGACACATTACAGTGACAACATTACCACTGACACATTACAGTGACAACATTACCACCGACACATTACAGTGACAACATTATCACCAACACATTACAATGACAACATTATCACTGACACATTACAGTGACAACATTACCACTGACACATTACAGTGACAACATTACCACCGACACATTACAGTGACAACATTACCACCGACACATTACAGTGACAACATTACCACCGACACATTACAGTGACAACATTACCACCGACACATTACAGTGACAACATTACCACCAACACATTACAGTGACAACATTACCACCGACACATTACAGTGACAACATTACCACTGACACATTACAGTGACAACATTACCACCGACACATTACAGTGACAACATTACCACCGACACATTACAGTGACAACATTACCACTGACACATTACAGTGACAACATTACCACCGACACATTACAGTGACAACATTACCACCGACACATTACAGTGACAACATTACCACCAACATATCTGCATAATATATTTAACAATATTTTGACATTGAAAAAATACACACAAAGGAGTAATTATAAATGTTGGAATCGCATATTACATTAGAGTTAAGCATAATAGAGGCAAGACTTGAAGTATAATATCTCAGAGAGGAAAAGGAGGCAGGCCAGGGTGACGCCCACCGCCCACACCACCAACACACCTCCAAGCTTCTCCATACCAAGAGGCTTCAGTTCTCCATTTCTCAAACTGGCAACAACACATTTGGCGAATGTAACATTTATTAGATGAGAACTTCTCAGCCACACAATTCTGAAAGATTGGTAAAAAAGAAACATTATATTATTCTCGGACAATCCAGCATTTAAAACAACCAAAACTTTGAAAATATAATATACATAAATAAATAAACATCTATGTACAAGCCAATTATCGAATAAGTGGAGTTAATTAAGTAAAGAAAACTAATAATAATGGGTTCGACAGAATATATAACAGCTATTGGCTCAAGAGTATCCTGTAGCATGATTGCTAGCACACTCCGCTAACACACGGAAGTTCAGGGGTCGATCCCTGGTACTGGTGGGAACACTAGGACGTGTTTCCTTAAGATAACTGCTGTCCCTGTTTATTTATCAGTAAAACAGGTACCTGGGTGTTAATCGGCTGGTGCGGGTGGCATCCCGGGATGAAATTGACCTAATTTCCGGGAAATGTTCAGCCCAAGACTGTTTAACTGCCTCCCAGCACACATAAGGGGGATTACCAATAGACCCCTGACTGTCTCCAAAAAGGCACTGGACAGGCACCTAAAGTCAGTGCCTGACGAACCGAGCTGTGGTTCGTACGTCAGTTTGCGTGCGGCCAGCAGTAACAGCCTGGTTGATCAGACCCTGATCCACCATGAGGCCTGGTCTCAGACCGAGCCGCGGGGGCGTTGACCCCCGAAACCCTCCCCAGGTAAACTCCAGGTAATAACAAGGGGCTTTGTATATAGTAGTATGTCATTGATGTCAGCTATAGTCTGTATACCTTATACATGTACTTGTAGTAAATAAAGATATTATTATTATTATTATTATTATTATTATTATTATTATTATTATTATTATTATTATTATTATTATTATTGTTGTTGTTATTATTATTATTATTATTATTATTATTATTGTTATTATTATTATTATTATTATTATTATTATTATTATTATTATTATTATTATTATTATTATTATTATTATTATTATTATTAAGGAACGGAGAGAGTTGTTGAGATTAAAAATACTGGAAATATAGGGAAGACAGAGAAGAGAAGATTTCAGTACCAGCATTACCACTACCATACTTTCTCCAGTCACTACCATACTTTCTCCCGTCACTACCATACTTTCTCCCGTCACTACCATACTTTCTCCCGTCACTACCTACTTTCTCCCGTCACTACCATACTTTCTCCCGTCACTACCATACTTTCTCCCGTCACTTCCATACTTTCTCCCTTCACTACCATACTTTCTCCCGTCACTTCCATACTTTCTCCCGTCACTACCATACTTTCTCCCGTCACTACCATATTTTCTCCTGTCACTACCATACTTTCTCCCGTCACTACCATACTTTCTCCCGTCACTACCATACTTTCTCCCGTCACTACCTACTTTCTCCCGTCACTACCATACTTTCTCCCGTCACTACCTACTTTCTCCCGTCACTACCATACTTTCTCCCGTCACTACCTACTTTCTCCCGTCACTACCATACTTTCTCCCGTCACTAGAATACTTTCTCCCGTCACTACCATACTTTCTTCCGTCACTACCATACTTTCTTCCGTCACTACCTACTTTCTCCCGTCACTACCATACTTTCTCCCGTCACTACCATACTTTCTTCCGTCACTACCATACTTTCTCCCGTCACTACCATACTTTCTCCCGTAACTACCATACTTTCTCCCGTCACTACCATACTTTCTCCCGTCACTACCATACTTTCTCCCGTCACTACCATACTTTCTCCCGTCACTACCATACTTTCTCCCGTCACTACCATACTTTCTCCCGTCACTACCATACTTTCTCCCGTCACTACCATACTTTCTCCCGTCACTACCATACTTTCTCCCGTCACTACCATACTTTCTTCCGTCACTACCATACTTTCTCTTGTCACTACCATACTTTCTCCCGTCACTACCATACTTTCTCCCGTCACTACTATACTTTCTCCCGTCACTACCATACTTTCTCCCGTCACTACCATACTTTCTCCCGTCACTACCATACTTTCTCCCGTCACTACTATACTTTCTCCCGTCACTACCATACTTTCTCCCGTCACTACCATACTTTCTCCCGTCTCTACCATACTTTCTCCGTCACTACCATACTTTCTCCCGTCCCTACCATACTTTCTCCCGTCACTACCATACTTTCTCCCGTCACTACCATACTTTCTCCCGTCACTCGCTCATACTTTCTCCCGTCACTACCATACTTTCTCCCGTCACTACCATACTTTCTCCCGTCACTACCATACTTTCTCCCGTCACTACCATACTTTCTCCCGTCACTACCATACTTTCTCCCGTCACTACCATACTTTCTTCCGTCACTACCATACTTTCTCCCGTCACTGTCCCCCTCGACTACTTATACTGGATCACTCACTCTCTTCTGTCAATTTGGCTCGTCAATGCTATAAGTCGGACCGAAACGTCGTCCTAAGCTTTTTCTCTCTTCTATCTGAGAGTTATTTGTGTATAGCAGGTATATTACAGTAAAACAATTATACCAGAGTATAACAGGTATAGTTCAGTATAAGGGTATAGTAAACAATATAACAGTTATACTACAGAATGACAGGTATACCACTATTTAATAGTTATAATAATACAATCTGATATAGCAAGAATCCTACAATATTAGACTATAGCAAGGTATAACACCCTAAAGTATAAAATATAAAAATAATAATAATAATAATAATAATAATAATAATAATAATAATAATAATAATAATAATAATATAATATCTTTATTTACTACAAGTACATGTACAAGGTATACAGACCATAGCTGACATCAATGACATACTACTACGTATATAGAAAGCCGCTTGTTATGATGAGCATTTCGGGCAAATTAGGTCAGTGTCCCAGGATGCGACCCAGACCAGTCCACTAACACCCAGGTACCCATTTTACTAATGGGTGAACATAGACAACCGGTGTAAAGAAACACGCCCAATGTTTCTACCCTCGCTGGGTATCGAACGCAGACCCTCGCCGTGTGAAGCGAATAGATGCAAAACTTCATAACAATTATTCTATTCTAGATCAGGTTTAGTTCTCTGTAGCAGTTATAGAACAATATAACAATTATATTACAGTACAGTAGTTTTATTCATTATATAAGATAGCAGTTATAGTACTGTGTACAATTATATTACACTAACAGTTATTAACAAGAATAACAATTATTCTACTGTTTAAAATTCTACAGTAAGAAAAGTTATTCTACAGCATAACAGCTGTAGTACAGTATAACAGCTATGTTCAGGTATAACAGGTCATGTATAAAATAACGGTAATATATTGAAAGTTCAGTCAGAATAAAACAAATTTGCTAAACGGAAATGTTGGTGTTGGGGCAGACAGTATCATAGTTAAGACACACCACACCAGGGGGTCCATGTTGAGGCAGACAGTAACATAGTTAAGACACACCACACCAGGGGGTCCATGTTGAGGCAGACAGTAACAGAGTTAAGACACACCACACCAGGGGACCATGTTGAGGCAGAGAGTAACATAGTTAAGACACACCACACCAGGGGTCCATGTTGAGGCAGACAGTAACAGAGTTAAGACACACCACACCAGGGGTCCATGTTGAGGCAGACAGTATCATAGTTAAGACACACCACACCAGGGGTCCATGTAGAGGCAGACAGTAACATAGTTAAGACACACCACACCAGGGGTCCATGTTGAGGCAGACAGTAACATAGTTAAGACACACCACACCAGGGGACCATGTTGGGAAGACAGTAACATAGTTAAGACACACCACACCAGGGGTCTATGTTTAGGCATTCAGTAACATAGTTAAGACACACCACACCAGGGGACCATGTTGAGGCAGCGAGTAACATAGTTAAGACACACCACACAAGGGGACCATGTGAGGGAAGACAGTGACATAGTTAAGGCACACCACACCAGGGGACCATGTTGGGGCAGACAGTAACATAGTTAAAACACACCACACCAGGGGACCATGTTGGGGAAGACAGTAACATAGTTAAGGCACACCACACCAGGGGTCCATGTCAGGGCAGACATACATAGTTAAGACACACCACACCAGGGGTCCATGTTGAGGCAGCGAGTAACATAGTTAAGACACACCACACAAGGGGACCATGTGAGGGAAGACAGTGACATAGTTAAGGCACACCACACCAGGGGACCATGTTGGGGCAGACAGTAACATAGTTAAAACACACCACACCAGGGGACCATGTTGGGGAAGACAGTAACATAGTTAAGGCACACCACACCAGGGGTCCATGTCGGGGCAGACAATAACATAGTTAAGACACACCACACCAGGGGACCATGTTGAGGCAGCGAGTATCATAGTTAAGACACACCACACAAGGGGACCATGTGAGGGAAGACAGTGACATAGTTAAGGCACACCACACCAGGGGACCATGTTGGGGCAGACAGTAACATAGTTAAAACACACCACACCAGGGGACCATGTTGGGGAAGACAGTAACATAGTTAAGGCACACCACACCAGGGGACCATGTCGGGGCAGAGAGTAACATAGTTAAGACACACCACACCAGGGGACCATGTTGGGATAGACAGTAACATAGTTAAGGCACACCACACAAGGGGACCATGTCGGGGCAGATAGTAACATAGTTAAGACACACCACACCAGGGGTCCAAGTTGAGGCAGTCAGTAACATAGTCAAGACACACAACCCAAGGGGACCATGTTGGGGCAGACAGTAACATAGTTAAGACACACCACACCAGGGGTCCATGTTGAGGCAGACAGTAACATAGTTAAGACACACCACACCAGGGGTCCATGTTGAGGCTGACAGTAACATAGTTTAGACACACCACACCAGGGGTCCATGTTGAGGCAGACAGTAACATAGTTAAGACACACCAAACCAGCGGACCATGTTGGGGCAGACAGTAACATCATGTTGAGGCAGACAGTAATATAGTTAAGACACACCACACCAGGGGACCATGTTGAGGCAGACAGTAACATAGTTAAGGCACACCACACAAGGGGACCATGTTGAGGCAGACAGTGACAAAGTTAAAACACACCACACCAGGGGACCATGTTGGAGCAGACAGTAACATAGTTAAGACACACCACACCAGGGGACCATGTTGGAGCAGACAGTAACATAGTTAAGACACACCACACCAGAGGTCCATGTTGGGGCAGACAGTAACATAGTTAAGACACACCACACCAGGGGACCATGTTGGAGCAGACAGTAACATAGTTAAGACACACCACACCAGGGGTCCATGTTGAGGCAGTCAGTAACATAGTCAAGACACACCACACCAGGGGTCCATGTTGGGGCAGATAGTAACATAGTTAAGACACACCACACCATTGGACCATGTTGGGGCAGTCAGTAACATAGTCAAGACACACCACACAAGGGGACCATGTTGGGGCAGACAGTAACATAGTTAAAACACACCACACCAGGGGGTTCATGTTGAGGCAGACAGTAACATAGTTAAGGCACACCACACCAAGGGTCCATGTTGAGGCAGTCAGTAACATAGTCAAGACACACCACACAAGGGGTCCATGTTGGGGCAGACAGTAACATAGTTAAGACACCACACCAGGGGACCATGTTGGGCAGCATAACATAGTTAAGACACACCACACCAGGGGACCATGTTGGGGCAGACAGTAACATCATGTTGAGGCAGACAGTAACATAGTTAAGACACACCACACCAGGGGACCATGTTCAGGCAGACAGTAACATAGTTAAGGCACACCGCACAAGGGGACCATGTTGAGGCAGACAGTGACATAGTTAAAACACACCACACCAGGGGACCATGTTGGAGCAGACAGTAACATAGTTAAGACACACCACACCAGGGGACCATGTTGGAGCAGACAGTAACATAGTTAAGACACACCACACCAGAGGTCCATGTTGGGGCAGACAGTAACATAGTTAAGACTCACCACACCAGGGGACCATGTTGGAGCAGACAGTAACATAGTTAAGACACACCACACCAGGGGTTCATGTTGAGGCAGACAGTAACATAGTTAAGACAAACCACACCAGGGGTCCATGTTGAGGCAGACAGTAACATAGTTAAGACACATCAAACCAGGGGTCCATGTTGAAGCAGATAGTAACATAGTTAAGACACACCACACCAGGGGTCCATGTTGAGGCAGACAGTAACATAGTTAAGACACACCACACCAGGGGACCATGTTGAGGCAGACAGTAACATAGTTAAGACACACCACACCAGGGGTCCATGTTGAGGCAGACAGTAACATAGTTAAGACACACTACACCAGGGGACCATGTTGAGGCAGACAGTAACATAGTTAAGACACATCAAACCAGGGGTCCATGCTGAGGCAGATAGTAACATTGTTAAGTCACACAACACCAGGGTACCATGTTGAGGCAGACAGTAACATAGTTAAGACACACCACACCTGGGTTCCATGTTGAGGCAGACAGTAACATAGTTAAGACACACCACACCAGGGGACCATGTTGAGGCAGACAGTATCATAGTTAAGACACACCACACCAGGGGTCCATGTTGGGGCAGACAGTAACATAGTTAAGACACACTACACCAGGGGACCATGTTGGAGCAGACAGTAACATAGTTAAGACACATCAAACCAGGGGTCCATGTTGAGGCAGACAGTAACATAGTTAAGACACACCAAACCAGGGGTCCATGTTGAGGCAGACAGTAACATAGTTAAGACACACCACACCAGGGGACCCTGTTGAGGCAGACAGTAACATAGTTAAGACACACCACACCAGGGGTCCATGTTGAGGCAGACAGTAACATAGTTAAGACACACCAAACCAGGGGTCCATGTTGAGGCAGACAGTAACATAGTTAAGACACACCACACCAGGGGACCCTGTTGAGGCAGACAGTAACATAGTTAAGACACACCACACCAGGGGTCCATGTTGAGGCAGACAGTAACAAAGTTAAGACACACCACACCAGGGGTCCATGTTGAGGCAGACAGTAACACAATGACTAATGTGTCGTGTCAATTATCCATTCCTTTCCATTAAATATAGCAAAGGTCCTCATAGCTACTCTGTATATAAAATTAAGTCTACTGTATGAGCTATATCTAAACTGGATATTATTGCCTACACATAACTCTAATCAAAAAATAATTGACGTTCATTAAATTCACAACTAACCCAAAATTTTGATATTATTTTACTATTACTTTTTGATGGGTTTGGTGTGAATTGTTGAAGTTAATTTATTGTGATATCTATTATTTATTGGTTATTAAAATTTGTAACATACTCTTTGTCAAAAAGTGGCTTTAATGGTAAGTTTTTTGGAAAGCCAATACCACTAATATCCATATATAGATCCTCAGAACTCTCCTTCAGCTTGCATATTTTTACTGATCCATCTGGTAGGGAGAAAATACACAGATTATTTTATTAGTAATAAAATACTGGTTATGATCGATAATATTAAGTATTCTACAATATTATATATGCTACAATATTATGTATACTGCAATATTATGTATACTACAATATTATGTATGCTATAATATTATGTATACTATAATATTAAGTATACTACAATATTATGTATACTGCAATATTATGTATGCTACAATATTAAGAATACTACAATATTTTGTATACTATAATATTATGTATAGCACAATATTAAATATAATACAATATTATGTATAGTACAATATTAAGTATACTACAATGTGAAATTAAGGCATATGTAAAACATCTGGGTGTCTTTATTGTAGACGTTTCGTCATCCAGTGGCTTTATCAATACAAATTCTAGGACATAATATGAAGACAGTAGAACTATATACAAAAGATGAGGTTAGGCAAGGATGCTGGTGCTTATATACTGGCGTCAGGTGGGTAGGGATGGGTAGAATACGAGGGCATAGTCACTGGTAGGTGGGATTCCCCAGTGGAAGTAGGTCATACCCAAAGAGATGGGTTAGTTGTAGTAGTAGTTGTCGTAGCCGTGAAGGAGGTTATGTACAGGTCCTCAGAATCAAGATTCCATGATGTTGCAGCGTCTGACAAGTTGTACAAGAATTGTATACAATACCGAGAAGATGAAATTAAGACACATGTGCAACATCTGGGTGTCTTTATTGTAGACGTTTCGCCATCCAGTGGCTTTATCAATACAAATTCTAGGACATTGTTTGAAGACAGTAGAACTATATACAACCTGACGTTAGTATATAAGCGCCAGCCTCCTTGCCTCTGCTCCAGAAACTCCACGACTTCGGTGCTCGTCACACCAACTCCAAGACTGAGGGTCTGATTACCTCATCTTTTGTATATAGTTCTACTGTCTTCATATTATGTCCTAGAATTTGTATTGATAAAGTCACTGGATGGCGAAACGTTTACAATAAAGACACCCAGATGTTGCACATGTGTCTTAATTTTATCTTCTCGGTATTGTATACAATTCTTGTACAAATGTACTACAATATTATGTACACTACAATTTTATGTATACTACAATATTATAACTTATATTGCCAGGCATACCACCTAAAGGGTACAAGACGACACAGAACATCCAGACCATGGGAAAACCTGGGTAGCCAAAGCCACTCCAGAGAGAGAGGTTTTTAGCGCCAGGAAGAAAAAAAAGCTGGCAGGAAATGACAGAAATCGTACACCAACTGCAATCATTTCTGGAGTGGAACCACAGTCAATGGCCTCCACTCCAGAACAACAGATATTAGTGCCAGGAAAAAAAGGCCCTACCTCCCCCATACCACCAATCCGACGACATTCATCTTTGCTAATATACAGGGTCTAAAGCCAGCAACGAGCAACAAGATACCTTACATTCGTGGACTGCTTACAGAGTCAAATGCAATGTTTGTGGCTTTCACAGAGACCCACATAAACGATCACTTGAACAATGAAATATGGATCCCGGGCTACAACCTATACATATGTGACAGAGTGAACAGGCAAAAGGGGGAAGTTGGCCTGTATATCACAGTCACTTATATGTTCAGAACTACTAAATGCCTCAAATGATGTAGTTGAAGTATTAGCAATAAAGATCGAGAATAAAAACCTGGTCATCGTGGTTGTATACAAGCCCCCGGATGCAACATCCCAACAATTCCAGGAACAGCTTCTGAAAATTTACCACTGTCTGGAAAACCATCCAGCTCCTGGCCCCAACATCTTGCTCCTGGGGTAATTCAACCTAAGACACCTAAAATGGAGGAATATTGCAAATAATGGGGTAGCAGAGATAACACCAGGAGGCAGCTCAGATGAAAACTCGCACACACACGAACTTTTAAATCTCTGCACCAAGTTCACCTTAAACCAGCTGGACCTCATCTTCACCAACAATGATGATCTCATACGAAATGTCATCATATCAAAAACAATATACTCAGATCACAACATAATAGAGGTCCAGACATGCATGCGGGGAGCCCCAGATCAACAAAATATGATCAGCCGCGAGGGAGCTTTCTCCAAATTCAACTTCAATAACAAAAACATAAGGTGGGACCAAGTAAATCAAGTCCTAAATGATATAAACTGGGAAGATTGCCTAAGCATCACGGATCCCAACCTATGTCTAGAACAAATTAACTCTGTGGCACTTGAGGTTTGCTCAAGACAAATTCCTTTAAGGAAAAGGAGGAGAAGATGTAAATTAGAAAGAGAAAGGCGCTCCCTATAAAGGCGAAGGCAAAGAATAACAGAACGGCTACAAGAGGCCAATATATCTGAAATACGTAGGGAGACACTGGTCAGAGAAATAGCAAACATCGAACTGAAACTAAAGGAATCTTACAGGAATCAAGAAACGCGGGAAGAACTAAAAGCCATAAATGAAATTGAAAGAAACCCAAAGTATTTCTTTTCTTATGCCAAATCAAA
This sequence comes from Cherax destructor, assembly GCA_009830355.1. Classification (NCBI taxonomy): domain Eukaryota; kingdom Metazoa; phylum Arthropoda; class Malacostraca; order Decapoda; family Parastacidae; genus Cherax; species Cherax destructor. The sequence continues at coordinate 20,242 of WNWK01010252.1, read as the reverse complement.
GTCGAGAACAACATCCAGTATTGGATCCCTACTTAAACGGGATGGGTCCTACATAGATGACAGCAAGGAAATGATTGAGTTACTAAAGTCCCAATATGACTCAGTTTTTAGTGAGCCGCTAACCAAACTGAAAGTCGAAGACCTAAATTATTTTTTTATGAGAGTGCCACAGAACTTGATAGACGCAAACCTATCTGACATTATCCTGAAGCCAAATGACTTCGAAGAGGCGATAAATGACATGCCCATGCACTCCGCTCCAGGCCCAGGCTCATGGAACTCCGTGTTCATCAAGAACTGAAAGAAGCCCTTGTCACGTGCATTTAACATCCTATGGAGAGGGAGCATGGACACTGGGGTCGTCCCACAGTTACTAAAAACAACAGATATAGCCCCACTCCACAAAGGGGGCAGTAAAGCATTGGCAAAAGAACTACAGACCAATACCGCTAACATCCCATATCATAAAAATCTTTGAAAGGGTTCTAAGAGGCAAGATCGCCACCCATCTAGATACCCATCAATTACACAACCCAGGGCAGCATGGGTTTAGAGCAGGTCGCTACTGTCTGTCCCAACTACTGGACCACTATGACAAGGTCCTGGATGCTCTAGAAGACAAATAGAAGGCAGATGTTATATACACAGACTTTGACAAGTGTGACCATGGTGTAATAGCACACAAAATGCGTGATAAAGGAATAACAGGAAAAGTTGGCAGATGGATCTATAATTTCCTAACAAATAAAACACAAAGAGTAGTAGTCAACAGAGTAAAGTCTGAGGCGGCTACGGTGAAAAGCTCTGTTCCACAAGGCACAATACTTGCTCCCATCCTGTTCCTCATCCTCATATCGTACATAGACAGGGATATAAGCCACAGTGCCGTGTCTTCCTTTGCAGTTGACACCCGAATCTGCATAACAGTGTCCACCATTGAAGACACTGCAAGACTCCAAGCAGACATAAACCAAATATTTAAATGGGCTGCAGAAAACAATATGAAGTTCAATGATGAGAAATTTCAATTACTCCGATATGGAATACGTGAGGAAATTAAAATTTCATCGGAGTATAAAACAAATTCCAACCACACAATAGAGCGAAAAATTAATGTCAAAGACCTGGGAGTGATCGTGTCAGAGGATCTCACCTTCAAGGACCATAACACTGTAGCAATCGCATCTGCTAGAAAAATGACAGGATGGATAATGAGAACCTTCAAAACCAAGGATGCCAAGCTTATGATGATACTTTTAAGCCCATGTTGACACTTTTCAGGTCGCTTGTTCTATCTAGGCTGGAATATTGCTGCACACTAACTGCACCTTTCAAGGCAGGTGAAATTGCTGACTTTGAAAATGTGCAGATAACCTTCACGGCACGCATAACTGCAATAAACCACCTCAATTACTGGGAACGCTTGAAGTTCCTAAACCTCTACTCCCTAGAACGCAGGCGGGAGAGATACATTATTATATACACTTGTAAAATCCTAGAGGGATCAGTACCAAACTTGTACACGAGTGTCACTCCGTACGAAAGCATAAGATTCGGCAGACGATGTAACATCCCCCCAATGAAAAGCAGGGGTGCCACTAGCACGTTGAGAGACAACACATTAAGTGTCAGGGGCCCAAGATTGTTCAACTGCCTCCCAGCGTACATAAGAGGGATTACCAATAGACCCATGGCTGTCTTCAAGCAGGCACTGGACAGGCACCTAAAGTTAGTACCTGACCAGCCGGGCTGTGGTTCGTATGTCGGACTGCGTGAGGCCAGCAGTAACAGCCTGGTTGATCAGGCTCTGATTCACAATGAGGCCTGGTCACAGACCGTGGCGCGGGGGCGTTGACCCCCGGAGCTCTCTCCAGGTAAACTCCAGGTATGTATACTACAATATTATGTATTTTACAATATTATGTATACTACAATATTATGTATACTACAATATTATGTATACTGCAATATTAAGTATACTACAGTATTATGTATAATACAATATTAAGTATACTACAATATTATGAATACTACAATATTAAGTATGATTCAATATTAAGAATGCTACAATAATAAGTATACTACAATAATAAGTATACTACAATAATAAGTATACTACAATAATAAGCATTTACAATAATAAGTATACTACAATAATAAGTATACTACAATAATAAGTATGCTACAATAATAAGTATACTACAATATTAGGTATACTACAATAATAAGTATACTACAATAATAAGTATACTACAATAATAAGTATACTTCAATAATACGTATACTACAATAATAAGTATACTACAATAATAAGTTTATGATTGTAACTACAAATATCTATGTAAAATTGCAATAAAATAAAATTTACTTTACTTACTTTACTAAGTATGCTACAATAATAAGTATGCTACAATAATAAGTATGCTACAATAATAAGTGTACTACAATAATATGTATGCTAAAATAATAAGTATAGCACTACAATAATAAGTATGCTAAAATATTAAGCATACAACAATAAGAATACTACAATAATAAGTATACTACAATAATAAGTTTACTACAATAATAATTATACTACAATTATAAGTATACTACAATAATAAGTATACTACAATAATAAGTATACTACAATAATGAGTATACTACAATAATATGTATACTACAATAATAAGTATACTACAATAATACGTATACTACAGGTACAACATTCCAGGTAGAACAGACCAGGTACAACAGTCCAGGTACAACAATTCCAGGTACATTTCAGGTACAACCGTCTGGTGATTTCTCAAAGCCAATAGATGTAGTCTAAGGCCTTGTCACCAGCACGAAGGTCAGGAGTACTCTGCGAGTCTACACTCTCAAGCAGGTCTTGTCACCAAGTGTCTACTCTCCAGTAAGGTGTATCTGGGAGAGTCTGGCGAACACTCTCAAGCATGTATTCTGTGAGAGTCTGGTGTACACTATCAGTCAAGCTGGCTCAGCAGTCCAACATTGGGTCTGATAACGTACCCAGTATTACTGCCGGCCGGCAAGTTAACTACTTAACCATCATGTTAGGTAGGAGGCCGCAACAGTGGAAATACAAAGAAAATACGAGAAAGTGAAGTATAATGATATATATTAGATTCAAACCACCTGGGATCTAAATGCTGCCAGGAGTCTCCAGTTCACTCAACATGCAAGTCAAATACATTTTCTAGTAATCTTTTACACCAGGTAGCCTACCTAGGAGACCTGTCATGTGTACCAGATGAATAGTTGATGTTCATCACATTGTAACAATAAATAAACTATATCTAACACCGAAACAAAAAAAATTGTCAATATGAAAGCCTGTGTAGACTGTAACAATGGTTGCAAGTGAGAAGCCGGTATCGGAAGTACTGATATTGATACAGGGAAATGTTTTTAGGTCTATCCAAAAGACGGAAATCAGTGGGAGGAAATTCCATATACAATAAGGGAGAGAAACACTAACAAATAATTTTTTTTTTGGGATAATTTGACAGTCTTATATGACAATTGGGAAAGTAAAGAGAGTGGATCAGCTGGAGCTGCCTTGGAAGACACGACCTGCCACCCCTGGTGCTGCCTTGGAAGACACGACCTGTCACCCCTGGTGCTGCCTTGGAAGACACGACCTGTCACCCCTTGTGCTCCCTTGGAAGACACGACCTGTCCCCCCTGGTGCTCCCTTGGAATACACGACCTGCCACCCCTGGTGCTCCCTTGGAAGACACGACCTGTCACTCCTGGTGCTCCCTTGGAAGACACGACCTGTCACCCCTGGTGCTCCCTTGGAAGACACGACCTGTCACTCCTGGTGCTCCCTTGGAAGACACGACCTGCCACCTCTGGTGCTCCCTTGGAAGACACGACCTGTCACCCTGGTAATGCCTTGGAAGACACGACCTGCCACCCCTGGTGCTGCCTTGGAAGACACGATCTGTCACCCCTGGTGCTGCCTTGGAAGACACGACCTGCCACCCCTGGTGCTGCCTTGGAAGACACGACCTGTCACCCTGGTAATGCCTTGGAAGACACGACCTGTCACCCTGGTAATGCCTTGGAAGACACGACCTGTCACCCTGGTAATGCCTTGGAAGACACGACCTGTCACCCTGGTAATGCCTTGGAAGACACGACCTGCCACCCCTGGTGCTGCCTTGGAAGACACGACCTGTCATCTCTGGTGCTGCCTTGAAAGACAAAACCTGTAAGGATATAGAAATGTGAGTCAGTGCAGCTGAAGGAGATAGTGGTCCAGGTATTTAAGAAACAGGTACACACCAAAAATACAAGATCCAGAAATACAAAATAGCACTACTGATGGATATGTAAATAAAGGGGATGATGCTTCAGAGAATAGTGTTGGTGATGTGGTAGTGATACTGGGACAGGTGCTGTAGATAGTGGCTGTAGATAGTGGCAGTAGATATTGGCTGTAGATAGTGGCTGTAGATAGTGACTATAGATAGTGACTGTAGATAGTGGCTGTAGATAGTGGCTGTAGATAGTGGCTGTAGATAGTGGTTGTAGATAGTGGCTGTAGATAGTGGCTGTAGATAGTGGCTGTAGATAGTGGCTGTAGATAGTGGCTGTAGATAGTGGCTGTAGATAGTGGCTGTAGATAGTGGCTGTAGATAGTGGCTGTAGATAGTGGGGGGTCAGGAAAAACTGTACTAGTACGGAACCAAAGCCATAATAAATCTTAGAAAACAAAAATAAAATTTGTGCAGATTCTATGTCTTGGGTATCTGTAAGGTTGGAATATCAGGAAAAACAAGTGAAAAGTGTAATTTTGACCGTCCAAAAATATGCTGCAACCTCATGACAAAAGAAGTATGCAGTTCTTCTTCTGTAAACTCTTCCATCCTAAAATGTGTTAATCTTCAGTCCTTGAAAGACAATGTTACAACACTCTCCCGGGCTCACCAGTCAAGGTTATGTCAGAGATCTGAAAGTAACCAAATTTTGAGTCTTGGTCATACAAAATTCATTTATATTCTCGACCTTCAATCGGAGTAATAGCTCACTAAATGATGAGTCATATTTGGACCTCAATATGTCACTCATTTCTTTGCTGTCTTCGGTGTAGGGCCCATAATGTTTAACACCACAAGACATTGAAAAAGCAATAAGTGACATGCTCATGCACTCTGCCTCAGGCCCAGACTCGTGGAATTCCGTGTTCATCAAGAACTGCAAGCAACTCCTTTCACGTGCCTCAACTGCTCTATGGAGAGGAAGCATGGACACAATGGTCATCCCACAGTCACTAAATAGTAACGGATATACTCCACAAAGGTGGCAGTAAAACAATTTCAAACAATCATAGACCAATAGCATTATCGTCCCACATCACATGGACACCCAACAATTGGACAACCTAGGGCAGCATGGATTTACAAAAAGAGCACATAAAATGCGTGCTAAAGGGATAACAGGAAAAATTAGTAGATGGATCAGTAACTTAATAACCAATAGAAGAAAAAGAGTAATAGTAAACAAAGTAAAGTCAGAGGCGCCTATAGTGAAAAGCTCTGTTCCACAAGGTACAGTACTCGCTCCCATCCTGTTCCTTATCCTCATATCTGACATAGACAGAGATGTAAGCCACAGCACCGTGCACTCCTTTACTGACAATACCAGAATTTGCATGGCAGTGTCATCCACTGAGGACACTGTAAATCTCCAAGGAGACATAAACCAAGTCTTTAAATGGGCCTCAGAAAATAATATGAAGTTCAGTGAGGACTTATTTATATTTCTCCAAAAAACTCGAGGAAATAAAAACTGGATCAGAATATAAAACAAATTCCAGCCACACAATATAACGAAAAACTAATGTGAAGGACCTGGGAGTGATAATGTCAGAGAATCAATTTTCAATAGATGACAACAATGTCTCTATCACATCTGCTAGGAAAATTATAGGATGAATAATGAGAACCAAAGATGATTCTTTTCAAATCGCTTTTTCTCTCTAGGCTGGAGTACTGTTGTACACTAACGGCTCCTTTCAAGGCTGGCGAAATTGCAGACCTGGAGAATACAGAGAACTTCACTGCACGTATAAGTACAATAAAACACCTCAATTACTGGGAATGGTTAAAGTCCCTCCGAAATGCAGGCGAGAAACATACAAGATAATATACACTTGGAAAATTCTAGAGGGACTAGTCCCTAATCTGCACACGGAGACCACTCCCTACGAAAGCGAGTCTCGGCAGGCAGTGAAACACATCCCCGCAGGCGGTGCAACACATCCCCGCAGGCGGTGCAACACATCCCCGCAGGTGGTGCAACACATCCCCGCAGGCGGTGCAACACATCCCCGCAGTGAAAAGCAGGGAAGCTATGAGTACACTAAGAGACAACACAATAAATGTTAGGGGCCCTAGACTGTTTAACTGCCTCCCAGCAAGGCAGACCCCTGGCTGTCTTGAAGAGGGAGCTGGACAGCCACCTGAAGTCAGTATTTGCCCAGCCGGGCTGTGGTTCGTACGTAGGTTTGCTTGCGGCCAGCACTAACAGCCTGGTTGATCAGGCCCTGATCCACCACGAGGTTTGGTCATGGTCATGCGTTTATATTATGATTCAGTTTTGTTTGTATTTATAAGGAATTTTACATAACATTAACATTTTTTTAACTTTATCCTTTTAAAAAATATAATTAGGTTTAATAATCATTGTTCTTGGTTAGTATCATCTTAAATGTATTACATAAAAGGCTAATCTATGTGAATTTAATTTTATTATCATATTGTACAATGAGTCAGATTTAAATTTTAATTAAGAACTTAAATTATTTTAAAATATGTTTTGCTTTTATTGTAATTTTAAAGTCTGATGATGGAGATGTTGCATCCGAAACTGAGTTGTTGTTCGCCACAACGTTGGTGCTACGTTTCGTACTGGAGACCTTTCTCACGTCGATCCTCACTTGATATATTTTAAAGTAAAAGGACACAAGTGCAACTAATGCGACATTTTATTGTGGCAACGTTTCGCTCTCCAGGAGCTTCAGAGCACAGGCACTGTACTTCCCTTCCTCCAGGACTCAAGTCCAGCTAACTGGTTCCCCTGAATACCTTCATAAATGTTTGCTCAAACTCCAACAGCATGTCAAGTCATATGCCTCTACTCACTCGAATCTAACACGTTCATGCACACTTGCTGGAAGTCCAAGCCCCTCACACACAAACCCTTCTTTACCCTCGCCATCTAACCTTTTCTAAAATAATACGGTTTTGATCTCCGGATAGCTGCAGTTTGTTATTGCTTAAAATCACTTGTTCGTGGTTGCATTAATATATATATATATATATATATATATATATATATATATATATATATATATATATATATATATATATATATATTAATGCAACCACGAACAAGTGATTTTTAAGCAATAACAAACTGCAGCTAGCCGGAGATCAAAACCGTATTATTTTAGCCCACCTCATGGAAAGTAAGTCATAATTCACGATATTTAACCACTGGACCGTCAATCCTACAAACATCATGTACCTAGCAGAACTAGGCATATTTCATGATGGACATACGTGGCTGTGGTAAGCTAAGAACTAATTTCATTCTACTCCCGTAGGATTGATGGTCCAGTGGTTAGAATGTCGTGAATTTTGACTTGCTTCCCAAGAGAAGGGCTAAAATATCATGGGTGTGTGTGTGCTTTCGCTAGTCGTTGCTAAGGTCCACTCTTTCTCTGTTCCAAGAGTATTATCGTACGTCGTCTTAAAATTATGTATGGGTCCTGCCTCAACTATTTCACACTCCAGATTGCTCCACTTCCTGACAACTCGAATGCTGAATAAATACTTACTAACATTCCTGTGACTTATAAAAGTGTTTAACTTCCATTTGTGTCCCCTTGTTCCTGTCGTCCATCTCTGAAACATTCTATCCCTGTCCACTTTATCACTTCTCAGCATTTTATGATTCGTTATGATGCCCTCCCCTTCCCTATCCCTCCTGTCCTCCAGTGTCGTCAGGTTGAATTTCCTTAACCTGTCCTCGTAGGATATACCTCTTAGCTCCGGGAATAGACTTGAACTTTCTCCAGTTTCTTGACGTGTTTGGCCAGGTGTGGGTTCCATATTGGTGCTGCAAACTCCAGTATGGGACTAACGTACATGGTGTACTGTGTCATAAATGACGCCTTATTATATGTTAGTCTTAGGTTTGCCAGGCGCCCATATGATGCAGCGGTTATTAAGTTTATATGTGCCTCAAATGTGCTCGGCATTATGCTCACCCCAAGATCCTTTTCTTTGAGTCAGTTTTGCAGCTTTTTATCCCTAGGCCGTACTCTGTTTGCGGTCTTGTTTGTCCTTCCGCAAACTTCATGACTTTGCACTTGGTGAGGTTAAACTCCAGGAGCCATTTGTAGGACCAGGTTTGCAACCTGTCCAGTTTTCCTTGTAGTCTTACGTGAGTCACCTCCGCTTGTATTTCTTTTCATTCATGTTTTTCACATATACAAGAAACAGCACTGGAGCTAAGATTGACCCTTGTGGAACCCCACTCGACACATGTATCCTCTACGACACTTCATCACGTACCAACACTCGTTATTTCCTTCCTGTCAGGTATTTCCTGATTCAATGTAGTACTTTCTCTGCTATTCCTGTCTGCTCTTTTAGTTTTTAAAAAAGTGTTGTTCTGCGTCAAAAGTCATCTTACAGTTTAAGATGATGAGTCTACTCATCCCTCTCTCTCCTGTCTTACTTCTGTCACCTTGTCGTAGAACTCCAGTTAGTTAAAAACGTAGGATTTTCCGTCCATAAAGCCGTACTGTTTGTTATGTATGAGCCCAGTCCATTATAAGTGTGTACTCACCTAATTGAGGTTGCAGGGGTCGAATCATAGCTCCTGGCCCTGCCTCTTCACTGGTCGCTACTGTCGGGTGGGTGTTCTGGAGATATTGGAAGGTTGAAGAAATACACAAAAGGTCGGTTGGTAACACATATTGAGAGAGTCGTGAGGAAGGAAGCCCAGGCCGCCTCTTGAGTCTACTGTGCCTGTCGTCGGACTGAGCGGGAATGCTCAAGCCTACGGCTCACATGTGCATGATTCGTGACGTCATAGCTAGTCACAGAGCCTGGCTAGTCAGGGAGCCTATGTGTAACATAGCTGGTACTATCTACATATACTACACAAGTATATTACTTAGGGAATCAGTAACACTACTGACACTACTAGGTCCTCTCTCTCCCTGATATATGAGCTTTTTCATACCTCTTCTTAAAGCTATGTATGGATCCTGCCTCCACTACATTACTCTACAGACTGTTCCACTTCCTGACAACTCTATGACTAAAGAAATACTTCCTAACATCTCTTTGATTCATCTGAGTCTTCAACTTCCAAATTGTGACCCCTTGTTTCTGTGACCCTCTCCGAGGGTCCACTGACCCTCGGTTTTCGTTGAAAATTCTTTCCAGAATGTTGTTTGAGTGCCGTTACCGAACGAATTTGTTCCCATAAGGACAAATGTAAATTAGATTAGTCATTTCAGACCCCCAAAAATACACTTACAAAAGCACTTACGAAAATACACTTACATAATTGTTCGAGTTTGGAGGTTAACGAAAACCGAGGGTCCATTGTATTTTGTATGTCCTAATCATGTCTCCCCTAACTCTTCTGTCCTTCAGTGTCGTCAGGCCGATTTCCCTTAACCTTTCTTCGTAGGACATTCCCCTTAGCTCCGGAACTAGTCTTGTTACAAACCTTTGCACTTTCTCTAATTTCTTGACGTGCTTGACCAAGTGTGGTGTAGAAAGTCGAAAGGAGACGAGGAGTTTGAGGTAATCAGTCCCTCGGCCTGGAGTCGATGTGTTCAGTCCATCAATCTTGTAGTAAGTACAGCATAGGGCAAAATAAGTTGCTTATATACTGTAGACAGGTGAGGCGAAGCAGGAGGAGGCGGGGTCATAGTGGTACCATCCACTAGTCGAAGTAGGTCAAGATCCCAAGATGTTGCTGTGTCAGACAGGATGTAGATGAATGGTTCAGAGAACCAACAAGTTGATAAATTAGACACATAAAGATACCCAAGTGTTGCCTATGTTTCTAATTTATCAGAATTATAGATGCGTGGAACAATCTTCCGAGTAGGGTGATAGAGGCTGGGACCTTGGGTGATGGGGCCCCGATCACAAAATCCTTAACAAGATGGTTCGCTGGTTGGTGAGGCAGCCTATGTGGGTGTGTTAACATGCTCTGAATAAGGTGACGTACTCTTTACATGCAACAGTAATCAAAGAAACTAATTTCCCCAGACGCAAGTGCCTTGAATCAGCACTTATCGCTGTTTCTAACACAATTAAACAAAACAAAGGCAGCTTCACCATCTCTGAAGTCTTAGCAAGAATCCTCCTGAAAACAGTAAACCCTGCCATCACATAGTCTCTCCTGCTAATACTATACAAGCACATCGCAGATGTGGAACACTCCTACAGGCCTTCTCTATTCCAACCTCAAACAGAAATATTTGTCTAACCTATTTTTATACTACCCAAGTAATTGCTTTTATCACCTTTTACTCATGTGCAAGTTGATTGTTCTACCTTATTGTATTACTACTACTACAACAACTTATATCACTACTACTTCTACCACCACTAGTATTGCACCTCACTCTGAGCATATATATACCCTGTGTGTCCATGTATTGTTTGTAACAGCTTGAGAAAGCTCCTGGAGAGCGAAACGTTGCCACAATAAAATGTCACATTAGTTGCATTTGTGTCCTTTTACTTAACATATTGTCGGTAATTCTACCAATATTAATACATTCAAAATATGAATATTGTGAACTTCTTACCTGATTCTGAATATTTGCTCTGAAGCGTCAGGGTGACTGGGCCAGATACTGTAACAAGTTATTTATAATATCACGGGTCTATAACAATTGTTTGACCCTCAAAATAATAATAATATTAGTAATAATAATAATAATAATAATAATAATAATAATAATAATAATAATAATAATAATAATAATAATAATAATAATAATAATAATAATAATAATAATAATAATAATAATAATAATAATAATGTCGTGCCAAATAGGTAAAACTGGTCAATTAGCAAGAACTCATTTAAAATTAAGTCCTTTCTAAAAAATTTCTAATATAATTTTTTTTTCAATTATATTAATATAAAAATAATTAATTTTGTACCAAAAGAACCTTAGGAAACTTACCTAACCTTATTGCAACAAGCGCAATTTAATTTAGCCTAATCCAACTAAATATATTTTAGATAAGTTTACAATAATTTAATAATAAACAAACACAATGAAATACTTTTTTTTTCGTTAGGTTCAGAATAATTTTTGTGAAATTACTGCATACACAAATTTTCGCTTGTCTTATTCGGTCAGAAGATTTTGGCTTAAATAGCAACTATTTAAGCCAAAATCGCGTTTTACCTATTCGGCACGGCATATACGTACTTATGTATTAGGCTAAATTAAATTGCGCTTGTTATAATAATGCTAGGTAAGTTTTCTAAGATTCTTTTGGTAAAAAATTATTAATTTTTATGTTAACATATTGAAAAAAATATATTTTTAAACGTATAAGAGAAAATTTAGAAAGGACTTGATTTTAAATGAGTTCTTGCTAATTGACCAGTTTTACTTATTCGACACAACATATATATATATATATATATATATATATATATATATATATATATATATATATATATATATATATATATATATATATATGTCGTGCCGATTAGGTAAAACGTGCGATTTTGGCTTAAATAGCAACGGTCACCTTGCCATATAAGACAAGCGAAAATTTGTGTATGCAATAATTTCGCAAAAATCATTCTGAACCCAACGAAAAAAATATATTTCATTGTGTTTGTTTATTATTAAATTAATGTTAACGTATCTAAAATATATTTAGTTTGGTTAGGCTAAATTAAATTGCGCTTGTTGTAATAAGGTTAGGTAGGTTTTCAAAGTTTCTCTTGGTACAAAATTATAAATTCTTACATTAACATAAATGAAAAAAATATATCTTTAAACGTATAAGAGAAAATTTTAGAAAGAACTTAGTTTTAGATGAGTTCTTGCTAATTGACCAGTTTTACCTAATCGACACGACATATATATATATATATATATAAACACACCTAGGTAGTAGGTTGGTAGACAGCAACCACCCAGGGAGGTACTACCGTCCTGCCAAGTGAGTGTAAAACGAAAGCCTGTAATTGTTTTACATGATGGTAGGATTGCTGGTGTCTTTTTTCTGTCTCATAAACATGCAAGATTTCAGGTACATCTTTCTACTTCTACTTACACTTAGGACACACTACACATTCATGTACAAGCATATATATATACACACCCCTCTGGGTTTTCTTCTATTTTCTTACTAGTTCTTGTTCTTATTTCCTCTTATCTCCATGGGGAAGTGGAACAGAATTCTTCCTCCGTAAGCCATGCATGTCGTAAGAGGCGACTAAAATGCCGGGAGCAAGGGGCTAGTAACCCCTTCTCCTGTATATATTACTAAATGTAAAAGGAAAAACTTTCGTTTTTCATTTTGGGCCACCCCGCTTCGGTGGGAAACGGCCGACGTGTTGAAAGAAAGAATATCTAAACACATAGGCCGTTTCCCACCAAGGCAGGGTGGCCACCACAGTAAACAGGTTATATCGCAATATGAATCTTGATTCAATTATATTTCTCTCAACCATGGACTTGCTTGATGCAACTTCTTCGGACTTTTGAAAATCAATTGGTTAGTTAAAATCTCTCACATGAATAAAGAGAGCATTAGACTTTTGTCCAATGCTATATTATGTTATTGTAATCTTAGTTCAAAGCTTTTTACTGTCTGACAGTAATAATTTTATTATATTTTTTTTACAGGGAATCTTGTAGGGTCAACCGTCACCATTTGTTGGGGAATTTTTAATTCAAATTGTTTTACTGTAATAATTTTTTTAAATACATCCGTAGTCTGGAGTGTTCCTACTGTGTAGTTCCTTGCTTCCTCTCTGTTCATTCCTCTCAACTCTTCAAAACTCCACTGGTTTCTGGTGAGCAGTATAACTCCCCTTCATCTGTTCCTTCTATCTTTCCTCAGGATTTTATATCCGGTTGGAAAGATCGTTTCAGTTATCATCCCTCTGAGCTCTGTTTCTGTGAGTGCTATGATGTCTGGGGATGTCTCCATGATTCACTTGTGTCATTCCTCACCCTTATTTGTTATTCTGTGTGTGTGATGGTGCACCATACCTTCAGCATCTTTTCCAGCATCCAGCGGGAGTGGGAGACCAGGTGAGATACTATGAGAGACTTACGTGAAGGTGTGGTTTGTGCTGATAGGTAGGGGGGCTGTGTTTGTGGAGTGTGGTTTGTTTTGGGTTATCGTGTTTGGTTGCTGTAGGGTGGTAGGGTTGAAGGTGTTCAGTGTGTGGTTCTGTGGATGGTTGTGTTTACTGGTTTTCCCAGGTCTGGGCTGTTCTGCCTGCCTCTAGCCTTTCTCTCTTTCCAGCCTTTTGCATCTTTGTACCCTTTTAATTCAGTTTCTCTTGTTGTTTTTGTGTTCTGTTGTGGTTGAGGTACACACGCTGTTACTGTGGAGGTTATTCAGACAGAACATAAAAACATATTTTCTTATTTGTTTGTTCACTTAATTTAAAACTGTTTTATGTTTTGCTGTTTTTTGCATTATCAAAGATTTATTATGTTTTTATGTTATATTGTCATGTTGCAGTTATGAATCCTCATGGTGCTGATTATATTTTTAACCAAAATATTGACATGCACATGAATAAGTCCTGAGAAGATTTCGAATCGTTTACCATTTGCTATGACAAACTATGGCCAGCTGAACCATTCTTTCAGCTAACATCATTAGATACATAGATGCCTTTTAACTCAGTAACTGAGCACTTCCAGTCTAATCTGACGTTTTCTGACACTTATCTGCATGTGTTTTCTTTCATATGTCTGACATCACTGTGTGAGGGTCGCCTGGAGGGATATACTCTGTGAGGATCATCTGAACTGATCATGAGAGAGGGACTCTGTGAAGATCATCTGAACTGATCATGAGAGAGGGACTCTGTGAGGATCATCTGAACTGATCATGAGAGAGGGACTCTGTGAAGATCATCTGAACTGATCATGAGAGAGGGACTCTGTGAGGATCATCTGAACTGATTATGAGAGAGGGACTCTGTGAGGATCATCTGAACTGATTATGAGAGAGGGATTCTGTGAGGATCATCTGAACTGATCATGAGAGAGGGACTCTGTGAGGATAATCTGAACTGATCATGAGAGAGGGACTCTGTGAGGATCATCTGAACTGATCATGAGAGAGGGACTCTGTGAGGATCATCTGAACTGATTATGAGAGAGGGACTCTTTGAAGATCATCTGAACTGATCATGAGATAGGGACTCTGTGAGGATCATCTGAACTGATCATGAGAGAGGGACTCTGTGAGGATCATCTGAACTGATCATGAGAGAGGGACTCTGTGAGGATCATCTGAACTGATCATAAGAGAGGGACTCTGTGAGGATCATCTGAACTGATCATAAGAGAGGGACTCTGTGAAGATCATCTGAACTGATCATGAGAGAGGACTCTGTGAGGATCATCTGAACTGATCATGAGAGAGGACTCTGTGAGGATCATCTGAACTGATCATGAGAGAGGACTCTGTGAGGATCATCTGAACTGATCATGAGAGAGGACTCTGTGAGGATCATCTGAACTGATCATGAGAGAGGACTCTGTGAAGATCATCTGAACTGATCATGAGAGAGGGACTCTGTGAGGATCATCTGAACTGATCATGAGAGAGGGACTCTGTGAGGATCATCTGAACTGATCATGAGAGAGGGACTCTGTCAGGATCATCTAAACTGATCAGAAGAGAGGGACTCTGTGAAGATCATCTGAACTGATCATGAGAGAGGGACTCTGTGAGGATCATCTGAACTGATCAGGAGAGAGGGACTCTGTGAGGATCATCTGAACTGATCATGAGAGAGGGACTCTGTGAGGATCATCTGAACTGATCATGAGAGAGGGACTCTGTGAGGATCATCTGAACTGATCATGAGAGAGGGACTCTGTGAAGATCATCTGAACTGATCATGAGAGAGGGACTCTGTGAGGAACATCTGAACTGATCATGAGAGAGGGACTCTGTGAGGATCATCTGAACTGATCATGAGAGAGGGACTCTGTGAGGATCATCTGAACTGATCATGAGAGAGGACTCTGTGAGGATCATCTGAACTGATCATGAGAGGGACTCTGTGAGGATCATCTGAACTGATCATGAGAGAGGGACTCTGTGAGGATCATCTGAACTGATTATGAGAGAGGACTCTGTGAAGATCATCTGAACTGATCATGAGAAGGACTCTGTGAGGATCATCTGAACTGATCATGAGAGAGGGACTCTGTGAGGATCATCTGAACTGATCATGAGAGAGGGACTCTGTGAGGATCATCTGAACTGATTATGAGAGAGGAACTCTGTGAAGATCATCTGAACTGATCATGAGAGAGGGACTCTGTGAGGATCATCTGAACTGATCATGAGAGAGGGACTCTGTGAGGATCATCTGAACTGATCATGAGAGAGGGACTCTGTCAGGATCATCTGAACTGATCATAAGAGAGGGACTATGTGAAGATCATCTGAACTGATCATGAGAGAGGGACTCTGTGAGGATCATCTGAACTGATCATGAGAGAGGGACTCTGTGAGGATCATCTGAACTGATCATGAGAGAGGGACTCTGTGAGGATCATCTGAACTGATCATGAGAGAGGACTCTGTGAGGATCATCTGAACTGATCATGAGAGAGGACTCTGTGAGGATCATCTGAACTGATCATGAGAGGACTCTGTCAGTATCATCTGAACTGATCATAAGAGAGGACTCTGTGAAGATCATCTGAACTGATCATGAGAGAGGACTCTGTGAGGATCATCTGAACTGATCATGAGAGAGGGACTCTGTGAGGATCATCTGAACTGATCATAAGAGAGGGACTCTGTGAGGATCATCTGAACTGATCATAAGAGAGGGACTCTGTGAAGATCATCTGAACTGATCATGAGAGAGGGACTCTGTGAGGATCATCTGAACTGATCATGAGAGAGGGACTCTGTCAGGATCATCTGAACTGATCATAAGAGAGGGACTCTGTGAAGATCATCTGAACTGATCATGAGAGAGGGACTCTGTGAGGATCATCTGAACTGATCATGAGAGAGGGACTCTGTGAGGATCATCTGAACTGATCATGAGAGAGGGACTCTGTGAGGATCATCTGAACTGATCATGAGAGAGGGACTCTGTCAGTATCATCTGAACTGATCATAAGAGAGGGACTCTGTGAAGATCATCTGAACTGATCATGAGAGAGGGACTCTGTGAGGATCATCTGAACTGATCATGAGAGAGGGACTCTGTGAGGATCATCTGAACTGATCATGAGGGACTCTGTGAGGATCATCTGAACTGATCATGAGAGAGGGACTCTGTCAGGATCATCTGAACTGATCATGAGAGAGGGACTCTGTGAAGATCATCTGAACTGATCATGAGAGAGGGACTCTGTGAGGATCATCTGAACTGATCATAGAGAGGACTCTGTGAGGATCATCTGAACTGATCATGAGAGAGGACTCTGTGAGGATCATCTGAACTGATCATGAGAGAGGACTCTGTGAGGATCATCTGAACTGATCATGAGAGAGGGACTCTGTGAAGATCATCTGAACTGATCATGAGAGAGGGACTCTGTGAGGATCATCTGAACTGATCATGAGAGAGGGACTCTGTGAGGATCATCTGAACTGATCATGAGAGAGGACTCTGTGAGGATCATCTGAACTGATCATGAGAAGGGACTCTGTGAGGATCATCTGAACTGATCATGAGAGAGGACTCTGTGAGGATCATCTGAACTGATCATGAGAGGGGGACTCTGTGAGGATCATCTGAACTGATCATGAGAGAGGACTCTGTGAGGATCATCTGAACTGATCATGAGAGGGACTCTGTGAGGATCATCTGAACTGATCATGAGAGAGGGACTCTGTGAGGATCATCTGAACTGATCATGAGAGAGGGACTCTGTGAGGATCATCTGAACTGATCATGAGAGAGGGACTCTGTGAGGATCATCTGAACTGATCATGAGAGAGGGATTCTGTGAGGATCATCTGAACTGATCATGAGAGAGGGACTCTGTGAGGATCATCTGAACTGATCATGAGAGAGGGACTCTGTGAGGATCATCTGAACTGATCATGAGAGAGGGACTCTGTGAGGATCATCTGAACTGATCATGAGAGAGGGGAAGCTATGTGAAAGTCATGAGCACATAACTATGGAAGATACAGTGTGAGTCATGTAGACTGACCTACGAGAGAGATGCGTTGAGTGAAGGTCTCCTCTACATACTTATCATCAGGAACTGCAGCTTTGTCCCGACGAAACTCTGCTCGTTGAAACAGGTATTGTTGGTCCTTGTTCGGAGATGTCTGTAGGCAAGAGTTTATAACTATTCTCACTCACAAGTAATCTTCATTAGATTCTGTTTAAAAGTTTGAGTGAATACATTCGAATTATGTTCTTGAGCAAATTATTAAAAAGGTGCTGTCGATTATGATATGAAAATAAAATGTAATATGCAAGTAAATGAGAAACTGAAATTTACATTAAATAAAATCCAAACATAACTAAAATAATTACTGTTTAAAATAACCAGTTGTAAATTAGATAAAATGTAGTGTTTAATTTGTTATATTATATTCAAAGTTAGCTTACATTAAACAGAATAGAATTTAAAAAGAAACTAAAACTATAAAATTGGATATTCTTCTGAGAGTTTGATGCCAAGTGCCCTTTTTTATCACAAGTGATGCCTAGTGCCCTTGTTTATCACAAGTGATGCCTAGTGCCCTTGTTTATCACAAGTGATGCCTAGTGCCCTTGTTTATCACAAGTGATGCCTAGTGCCCTTGTTTATCACAAGTGATGCCTAGTGCCCTTGTTTACCACAAGTGATGCCTAGTGCCCTTGTTTATCACAAGTGATGCCTAGTGCCCTTGTTTATCACAAGTGATACCTAGTGCCTTTGTTTATGACAAGTGAGTTTTGAGATTCTGACCGCGGGTTCGGACCCCACCCGTGGTATGGTTTGTGAACATGACAACAGGTATAAGGAAACACGTCGAAATGTTTCCACCCGCCGGGAATCGAACCCGGGCGCTCCGTGTGTGAAGCGAGAGCTTAACCCACCAGGCGACCGGGCCTGGAAAGATCTTACTTGTGAAAGTGACCAGTCCCAGCGATGACATTAGACATGGAGATGATTACACGGCAGATTCTGCTGATTCAAGTCATAATGAGGGATATTATTGACATAAGCGATACCTGTCCAGCGTCACACCAGGTCTAGTCACTAGTGTATCACATACACTTGAATTATTCTATGCTGGTGATGCGGGAGAAGGTAGTGAAAGTGATTCTTCTGATGTTGGTGTTAGTAACATTGCAACAGAAGCTGGTGGCACCACTTGCTTTGTTAATAACGCAACAAGTGGCACCACAGGCTGTGATACCGGAAGGGGTTATGATAAGCAGCTACACCATGTAGCATAAACACCAGCAGAGTATGGAATTGGTAAGAGAATACGTTATTCGTCCCAGTGTTTCTCATTTTGATGATAACATTGGAATTCAACCGAAGTGTCCAGTAACTGACGATTCCAGTGAATTAGATTATTCAAATTTATTCTTTGATGATATACTTATGAATTTAATTTGCTTAAAAAATAAGGAAAAATTATCAATTATTTTAAACAAAAAATCAGTGAATTTAAGAACTTTGTTATTGATAAGAATGCTACTCAATGGCAGACTTTCCTTTAATTGCAATATATACCCGGCAAAATACATCGCCAAGGTACCAAACTGTTTGTGACGAGTAATTGAGGTACCAGTATAGTGTTAGATGTGACTGTGACGTGTGATTGAGGTACCAGTATAGTGTTAGATGTGACTGTGACGTGTGATTGAGGTACCAGTATAGTGTTAGATGTGACTGTGACGTGTGATTGAGGTACCAGTATAGTGTTAGATGTGACTGTGACGTGTGATTGAGGTACCAGTATAGTGTTAGATATGACTGTGACGTGTGATTGAGGTACCAATATAGTGGTAGATATGACTGTTTGTGACGTGTGATTGAGGTACCAGTATAGTGTTAGATATGACTGTTTGTGATGTGTGATTGAGATACCAGTATAGTGTTAGATATGACTGTTTGTGACGTGTGATTGAGGTACCAGTATAGTGTTAGATATGACTGTGACGTGTGATTGAGGTACCAGTATAGTGTTAGATATGACTGTTTGTGACGTGTGATTGAGGTACCAGTATAGTGTTAGATATGACTGTTTGTGATGTGTGATTGAGGTACCAGTATAGTGTTAGATATGACTGTTTGTGACGTGTGATTGAGGTACCAGTATAGTGTTAGATATGACTGTTTGTGATGTGTGATTGAGATACCAGTATAGCGTTAGATATGACTGTTTGTGACGTGTGATTGAGGTACCAGTATAGTGTTAGATATGACTGTGACGTGTGATTGAGGTACCAGTATAGTGGTAGATATGACTGTTTGTGACGTGTAATTGAGGTACCAGTATAGTGTTATATATGACTGTTTGTGATGTGTGATTGAGGTACCATTATAGTGTTAGATATGACTGTTTGTGACGTGTGATTAAGGTACCAGTATAGTGTTAGATATGACTGTGACGTGTGATTGAGGTACCAGTATAGTGTTAGATATGACTGTTTGTGATGGTGATTGAGGTAGTTAGTATCAGGGGTATCATTGTTTTGTGTGTGATTGACCTACCAGGCGTAATAGTTACCGACTGTTACGGTGTGTACTACCGGTAGAGTGAATATTGGAGACACTCCTCCACTTTCTCCTGAACAGGTAAGGTGTCTAAAGGGTATTGTAATTGTGGTTGTTAATTAAAGTTTACAGTAATTCTACCATCTTAAGTAAAATGTTATCCTTTTTTAGATATGATGTTTTACTGTGTTAGGTACCTTTTTGTCTTTATCAGCTCTGCTGACGTGTCAGCTGGACAGACGCCAGTTTTGAAGG
>WNWK01010251.1:55000-71335 GCA_009830355.1 Cherax destructor | reverse complement strand
ACAGATGGGGGGAAACGGGGGTGTGGAAGCGGAAACCTTAAACCAAACAGAATCCCTAACATAATAAGGGAAATGTTACTTTTTACTTTTTAAAAAGAACATAAGAACATAAGAAGGAACACTGCAGCGGCCTGTTTTTAAACATCCTTCACAACCCGTCCCAACAAAAATTTTGCTAAACCCCAATTTTTCAATGCTACAAGAAAAAGCTTTGCAATTCTACCCACTCATGCATGAGTCCCACTCAAATCCCAACCCCTCACTCATGAATTTATCCCAACTAATTTGAAACTACCAAAGGGCTAGCTTCAATAACCCTACTAGGCAGACTGTTCCACTCATCAACTACCCTATTTCCAAACCAATACTTTCCTATATCCTTTCTAAATCTAAACTTATCTAACTTGAATCCATTATTGCGGGTTCTCTCTTGGAGAGATATCCTCAAGACCTTATTTATATCCCTTTGTTAATACCCATTTTCCACTTGTATACCTCGATCATGTCTCCCTCATTCTACGTCTTACAAGTGAATGTAATTTTAGGGTCTTCAATCTTTCTTCGTAAGGAAGATTTCTAATGCTATGTATTAATTTAGTCATTCTACGCTGAATGTTTTCTAACGAATTTATGTCCATTCTGTAATATGGAGACCAAAACTGAGCTGCAGTAATCTAGGTGAGGCCTTACTAATGATGTATAAAGCTGTAATATAACCTCTGGACTTCTGTTGCTAACACTTCTTGATATAAATCCCAGTAATCTATTTGCCTTATTACGTACGCTTAGGCATTGCTGTCTTGGTTTAAGGTTGCTGCTACCATCACCCCCAAGTCCTTCTCGCAATCTGTATGGCTAAGTTCTACGTTATTTAACTTATAAGTGCTTGGGTTATGGACACTCCCGAGCTTCAGAACCTTGCATTTATCTACTTGAACTGCATCTGCCACTTTTCTGACCAGGAATTGAGTTTGTCTAAATCCTCCTGAAGTTCCGTGACATCTACGTCTGAATCGATTATCCTACCTATCTTCGTGTCATCAGCAATTTGCTCATATCACTAGTAATTCCCTCGTCAAGGTCATTTATATATATTATAAACAACAACGGGCCTAAAACCGATCCCTGTGGAACGCCACTTGTACAGATCCCCACTCAGATTTAACCCCATTAATGCACACCCTCTGCTTCCTATTGGTGAGCCATGACTCGATCCATGAAAACACTTTTCCTCCAATGCCGTGAGCAGCCACTTTCTTTAACAGTCTCTGATGTGGTACTCTATCAAAGCCTTACTAAAATCCAAATAAACAATATCGAATTCTTTATCATGATCAACTGCCTCAAAGCCTTACTGAAAAAGTTAATAAATTAGTTAGGCAGGAACGGCCCTAGTGAATCCATGTTGAGTATCATTAATCAAATTATGCCTATCGAGATGGCTTCTTATGTTATCAGCTATAATCGACTCTAATAATTTGCCTACAATGAGTTAGACTTATTGGGCGGTAATTTGATGGTAACGACTTGTCCCCTGCTTTAAAAATAGGAATTACATTAGCCATCTTCCACGTATCAGACACTACACCTGTTTGAAGAGATAGGTTAAAAATGTTAGTTAAGGGTTCACAGAGTTCAATATTGCATTCCTTAAGAACCCTTGAAAAAGCTCATCAGGGCCTGGCGATTTATTTTGCTTCAAACGGTCTATCTGTTTGATAACCATTTCGCTAGTGACTGTGATACTACATAATTTATCTTCTTCAGGCCCACTAAAATACCTAATTCTTGGGATATTATTAGTGTCTTCCTGAGTGAAAACCGAGGAAAATAATTATTAAAAATAGAGCACATTTCATTCACTTTGTTACAACAGAAGTCCAGAGGTTATATTACAGCTTTATACATCATTAGTAAGGCCTCACCTAGATTACGCAGCTCAGTTCTGGTCTCCATATTACAGAATGGACATAAATTCGTTAGAAAACATTCAGCGTAGAATGACTAAATTAATACATAGCATTAGAAATCTTCCTTACGAAGAAAGATTGAAGACCTAAAATTACATTCACTTGTAAGACGTAGAATGAGGAGACATGATCGAGGTATATAAGTGGAAGATGGGTATTAATAAGGGGATATAAATAAGGTCTTGAGGATATCTCTCCAGAGAAACCCACAATAATGGATTCAAATTGGATAAGTTTAGATTTAGAAAGGATATAGGAAAATATTGGTTTGGAAATAGGGTAGTTGATGAGTGGAACAGTCTGCCTAGTAGGGTCATTGAAGCTAGGACCTTGGGTAGTTTCAAATTTAGGTTGGATAATTTCATGAGTGAGAGGTTGGATTTGAGTGGGACTGCACTTGAGTTAATAGAATCTTCAAAGCTTATTTCTTGGGTAGAATTGAAAATTAGGGTTTGGCAATTATTCTGTTAGTGGGATGGATTGTGAAGGACCTGCCTAGTATGGGCCAAGAGGCCTGCTGCAGTGTTCCTCCTTTCTTATGTTCTTATGTTCTTAAGTCCAGAGGTTATATTACAGCTTTATACATCATTAGTAAGGCCTCACCTAGATTACGCAGCTCAGTTCTGGTCTCCATATTACAGAATGGACATAAATTCGTTAGAAAACATTCAGCGTAGAATGACTAAATTAATACATAGCATTAGAAATCTTCCTTACGAAGAAAGATTGAAGACCCTTAAATTACATTCACTTGTAAGACGTAGAATGAACATAAGAACCCTAAGAACATAAGAACATAAGAAAGGAGGAACACTGCAGCAGGCCTGTTGGCTACCTGGCAGGTCCTTCACAATCCGTCCCACTAACAGAATATTTGCTCAACCCAATTTTCAATGCTACCCAAGAAATAAGCTTTGACAATTCTACCCACTCATGTGCGGGGTCACTCAAATCCAACCCTCTCACTCATGAATTTATCAACCCAAATTTGAAACTACCCAAGGTCTAGCTTTAATAACCACTAGGCAGACTGTTCCCCTCATCAACACCCTATTTCCAAACCAATACTTTCCCATATCCTTTCAAATCTAAAATTATCTCTTGAAACCATTATTGGTTGTCTCTGGGGATATCCTCAAGACCTTATTTATATCCCTTGTTAATACCCATTTTCCACTTGTATACCCGATCATGTCTCCTCATTCTACGTCTTACAAGTGAATGTAATTTTAGGGTCTTCAATCTTCGTAAGAAGATTTCTAATGCTATGTATTAATTTAGTCATTCTACGCTGAATGTTTTCTAACGAATTATGTCCATTCTGTAATATGAGCAGAACTGAGTGCTAATCTAGGTGAGGCTTACTAATGATGTATAAAACTGTAATATAACCCTGGACTTCTGTTGCTAACACTTTTTGATATAAATCAGTAATCTATTTGCCTTATTACGTACGCTTAGGCATTGCTGTCTTGGTTTAAGTTGCTGCCTACCATCACCCCCAAGTCCTTCTCCAATCTGTATGGCTAAGTTCTACGTTATTTAACTATAAGTGCTTGGGTTATGGACACTCCCGAGCTTCAGAACCTTGCATTTATCTACATTGAACTGCATCTGCCACTTTTCTGACCACGAATTAAGTTTGTCTAAATCTTCCTGAAGTTCTATGACATCTATGTTTGAATCAATTATCCTACCTATCTTCGTGTCGTCGGCGAATTTGCTCATATCACTAGTAATTCCCTCATCAAGGTCATTGATATATATTATAAATAACAATGGGCTAAGACTGATCCTGTGGAACACCACTTGTTACAAGTCCCCATTCGGATTTAACCCCATTTATGCACATCTCTGCTTCCTATTGGTGAGCCATGACTCGATCCATGACAGCACTTTTCCCCCAATGCCATGAGCTGCCACTTTCTTTAATAGTCTCTGGTGCGGTACTCTATCAAAAGCCTTACTAAAGTCTAAATAAACAATATCGAATTCTTTATCGTGATCAACAGCCTCAAAGCTTTACTGAAGAAGGTTAATAAATTAGATAGGCAGGAACGGCCCCTCGTGAATCCATGCTGGGTATCATTAATCAAATTATGGTTATCTAGATGGCTTCTAATAATATCAGCTATAATTGACTCTAGTAATTTGCCTACAATTGAGGTCAGGCTTATTGGGCGGTAGTTTGACGGTAGTGACTTGTCCCCTGCTTTAAAAATAGGAATTACATTAGCCATCTTCCACATATCAGACACTACACCTGTTTGAAGAGATAAATTAAAAATGTTAGATATTGGTTCACAGAGTTCCATTTTGCATTCCTTAAGAACCCTTGCAAAAGCTCATCAGGACCGGCGATTTATTTTGTTTCAGTCGGTCCAGCTGTTTCTAATCATTTCGCTAGTGACTGTGATATTACATAATTTATCTTCTTCTGGGCCTCTGTAAAAATTAATTACTGGGATATTATTAATGTCTTCCTGTGTGAAAACCGAGAGAAAATAATTATTAAAAATAGAGCACATATCATTCTCCTTGTCAGTAAGATGCCCAAAGTTATTTTTAAGGGGACCTATCTTATCCCTAACTTTTGTTCTATAAACCTGAAAAACTTTTGGGTTAGTTTTGAATCCTAGCAACTTTAATTTCATAGTCCCGTTTAGCTTTTCTTATTCCCTTTTAACGTCCCTCTAATGTCAGTATACTGATTTATAAGATGACCCTCACCTCTTTTATGCGCCTATAAATTCCTTTCTTCTGCCCTAAAAGATATTTGAGCCTATTATTCATGAGGGAGACATGATCGAGGTATACAAGTGGAAAATGGGTATTAACAAAGGGGATATAAATAAGGTCTTGAGGGTATCTCTCCAAGAGAGAACCCGCAATAATGGATTCAAGTTAGATAAGTTTAGATTTAGAAAGGATATAGGAAAGTATTGGTTTGGAAATAGGGTAGTTGATGAGTGGAACAGTCTGCCTAGTAGGGTTATTGAAGCAAGGACCTTGGGTAGTTTTAAATTTAGGTTGGATAAATTCATGAGTGAAAGGGGTTGGATTTGAGTGGGAATTGCACATGAGTAAATAAAATTATCAAAGCTTATTTCTTGGGTAGCATTGAAAATTAGGTTGAACAAATATTCTGTTAGTGGGATGGAATGTGAAGGACTTGCCTAGTATGGGCCAACAGGCCTGCTGCAGTGTTCCTCCTTTCTTATGTTCTTATGATGGTGGTGGTGATGGTGGTGGTGATGGTGGTGGTGATGGTGGTGGTGGTGATAAGAACATAAGAACATAAGAATGGAGGAACACTGCAGAAGGCCTACTGGCCCATACAAGGCAGGTCCTTATCAAAACCACCACTACCTAAGAATTTACTCCTGTACTCGCGACACTAATCAAACCCAGCCCCTCCACTCATATATTTGTCCAATCTCTTTTTAAAGCCACCCAAGGTCCTAGCCTCTATCACCCTACTCGGAAGATTGTTCCACGCATCTACAACTCTGTTCGAAAACCAGTACTTGCCTATGTCCTTTCTAAATCTAAATTTATCCAATTTAAATCCATTGTGTCGGTATTTTATACCATTTATTTCCATAATAGAGTTTAGCGCTTGGTTATGATATAATGTATGACCATACGGATTTGGTGCTATTTTCGAATCAGTCGTGGAGGCTCGATCCTTCATCAGTTAATCCGGTCTGATCAGTTAGCCCGTTAATGACCTTTAGTGGCGGGTAAGAATAAGCATGCGCTACCTTTCAGACGTGTTACTCGAGAGCTGTGGTCACCCATCGGGGGATAAGAACATAAGAACATAAGAAAGGAGGAACACTGCAGCAGGCCTGTTGGCCCATACTAGGCAGGTCCTTCACAATCCGTCCCACTAACAGAATATATGCTCAACCCAATTTTCAATGCTACCCAAGAAATAAGCTTTGACAATTCTACCCACTCATGCGCGAGTCCCACTCAAATCCAACCCCTCTCACTCATGAATTTATCCAACCTAAATTTGAAACTACCCAAGGTCCTAGCTTCAATAACCCTACTAGGCAGACTGTTCCACTCATCAACTACCCTATTTCCAAACCAATACTTTCCTATATCCTTTCTAAATCTAAACTTATCTAACTTGAATCCATTATTGCGGGTTGCCCGTGAAGGGTCTCTTGCTTATTTAAGGAAGTGGACTCACGAAATCGTAATGACACGATTGCAAACAAACCATACCACGGGTGGGGTTCGAACCCGCGGTTCAGTGGACCCCTTGAATCGAACCTGATTCTCCTTGCTTCGAATGACCCCTAAGTCATAAGCCCTCTCCCCATTCTTCCCTGATCACAATATTTACACAGGTGGCCAGATTAGTACCTCTGATATTCCTAGGAGTTTTTCTACTCCCAGAGCCCGTCACTGGTCTAGGCTCGTCTGGTGCTTGCCTGGTCAACCAAGCTGTTGCTGTTGGCGGCCCGCTGGCCCACATCCATCACAGCCTAATTGATCTGGTACCTGGTGAAGAGACTTGTCCAGTTTCTCTTGGAGACTTCTGCCCGTGTCCCAGCAGTATTTAATATCTACTGGTGAGATGTTGCTGTATGACCCCTGTGGTTTAGCGCTTCTTCTTTATTATAATAATAATGGTGAGATGTTGAATATTCTAGACCCACGGATGTTTATACAATTCTTATTGTGCCCATGGTGTCCCTGCATTTCACTGGGTTTATTTTACATTTCGCTTCAGTATGTCATGGCAGTGTGCAGGTTTGGAACCAGACCCTCGAATACTTTCTTGGCTGACAAAGCTCTCGCTTCACAAGCTGAGGGTCAGGTTAGATTCCCGGCGGAGTGGAAACATTGGACACGTTTCCTTACACCCGTTGTCATAAGAACATAAGAACATAAGAAAGGAGGAACACTGCAGCAGGCCTGTTGGCCCATACTAGGCAGGTCCTTCACAATCCGTCCCACCAACAGAACATTTGCTCAACCCAATTTTCAATGCTACCCAAGAAACAAGCTTTGACAATTCTACCCACTCATGCGCGAGTCCCACTCAAATCCAACCCTCTCACTCATGAATTTATCCAACCTAAATTTGAAACTACCCAAGGTCCTAGCTTCAATAACCCTACTAGGCAGACTGTTCCACTCATCAACTACCCTATTTCCAAACCAATACTTTCCTATATCCTTTCTAAATCTAAACTTATCTAACTTGAATCCATTATTGCGGGTTCTCTCTTGGAGAGATATCCTCAAGACCTTATTTATATCCCTTTGTTAATACCCATTTTCCACTTGTATACCTCGATCATGTCTCCCTCATTCTACGTCTTACAAGTGAATGTAATTTTAGGGTCTTCAATCTTTCTTCGTAAGGAAGATTTCTAATGCTATGTATTAATTTAGTCATTCTACGCTGAATGTTTTCTAACGAATTTATGTCCATTCTGTAATATGGAGACCAGAACTGAGCTGCGTAATCTAGGTGAGGCCTTACTAATGATGTATAAAGCTGTAATATAACCTCTGGACTTCTGTTGCTAACACTTCTTGATATAAATCCCAGTAATCTATTTGCCTTATTACGTACGCTTAGGCATTGCTGTCTTGGTTTAAGGTTGCTGCTTACCATCACCCCCAAGTCCTTCTCGCAATCTGTATGGCTAAGTTCTACGTTATTTAACTTATAAGTGCTTGGGTTATGGACACTCCCGAGCTTCAGAACCTTGCATTTATCTACATTGAACTGCATCTGCCACTTTTCTGACCACGAATTAAGTTTGTCTAAATCTTCCTGAAGTTCTATGACATCTATGTTTGAATCAATTATCCTACCTATCTTCGTGTCGTCGGCGAATTTGCTCATATCACTAGTAATTCCCTCATCAAGGTCATTGATATATATTATAAATAACAATGGGCCTAAGACTGATCCCTGTGGAACACCACTTGTTACAAGTCCCCATTCGGATTTAACCCCATTTATGCACACTCTCTGCTTCCTATTGGTGAGCCATGACTCGATCCATGACAGCACTTTTCCCCCAATGCCATGAGCTGCCACTTTCTTTAACAGTCTCTGGTGCGGTACTCTATCAAAAGCCTTACTAAAGTCTAAATAAACAATATCGAATTCTTTATCGTGATCAACAGCCTCAAAAGCTTTACTGAAGAAGGTTAATAAATTAGATAGGCAGGAACGGCCCCTCGTGAATCCATGCTGGGTATCATTAATCAAATTATGGTTATCTAGATGGCTTCTAATAATATCAGCTATAATTGACTCTAGTAATTTGCCTACAATTGAGGTCAGGCTTATTGGGCGGTAGTTTGACGGTAGTGACTTGTCCCCTGCTTTAAAAATAGGAATTACATTAGCCATCTTCCACATATCAGACACTACACCTGTTTGAAGAGATAAATTAAAAATGTTAGATATTGGTTCACAGAGTTCCATTTTGCATTCCTTAAGAACCCTTGCAAAAAGCTCATCAGGACCCGGCGACTTATTTTGTTTCAGTCGGTCCAGCTGTTTCATAATCACCTCGCCAGTGACTGTGATATTACATAATTTATCTTCTTCTGGGCCTCTGTAAAAATTAATTACTGGGATATTATTAATGTCTTCCTGTGTGAAAACCGAGAGAAAATAATTATTAAAAATAGAGCACATATCATTCTCCTTGTCAGTAAGATGCCCAAAGTTATTTTTAAGGGGACCTATCTTATCCCTAACTTTTGTTCTATAAACCTGGAAAAACTTTTTGGGTTAGTTTTGAATCCTAGCAACTTTAATTTCATAGTCCCGTTTAGCTTTTCTTATTCCCTTTTTAACGTCCCTCTTAATGTCAGTATACTGATTTATAAGATGACCCTCACCTCTTTTATGCGCCTATAAATTCCTTTCTTCTGCCCTAAAAGATATTTGAGCCTATTATTCATCCATTTTGGGTCATTTCTACTTGATCTAATTTCTTTATATGGGATAAATGTTCTTTGGGCAGCCTGTATAGTGTTAAGAAACTGTCATATTGATACCTCTCTTCTTCACCCCAGTCCACAGTTGATAAGTGTTCTCTAAGTCCATTATAATCTGCTAAGCGAAAATCTGGGACCATTACTGAATTATCCCTACTATCATACATCCATTCAATGCTAAAGGTAATTGACTTGTGGTCGCTTGAGCCGAGTTCCTCTGTAATTTCTAAATTATTAACAAGGGTTTCCTTGCTTGCCAGAACCAAGTCAAGTAGGTTATTTCCCCTTGTAGGTTCTGTTACAAACTGCTTCAAAAAGCAATCCTGAACTACTTCTAAAAAGTCGTTAGATTCTAAATTCCCTGTCAAGAAATTCCAATCAATCTGTATCAGCAGCTAACCGGCTTCTCTCTTGACTATTCATCACAATGCTCTCTGCATATGTTACCGTAGTGTGTGTGACCCAGGATATGTTCCAGTGAGTGAATGGTGGTGTTCTGTTGACTTCCTTCGCTCAGTAAGCGAGTCTCTCTCTCTCTCTCTCTCTCTCTCTCTCTCTCTCTCTCTCTCTCTCTCTCTCTCTCTCTCTCTCTCCACCAGGTGATGGTGGTCACCAGTTTGTGTGTACACTGTGTGTATATCATCGCTATATTTAACATATTTGAGAAAACTAATGAGACTTGAAGTGGTCAGTAAGAGTGAGTCGGAGCGGCGGCGGTCAACATGTGCCGGAATCACCGCCAAGTTGCTCTCTTCTGCCAGATCTGTAAACACTCATTAACGCTAGACAAATAAGTCGCACTTAGGCGAGGGGAAAGTAATGACGACGTTTCGGTCTGACTCGGACTATCGACAATATAAGAACATAAGAACATAAGAAAGGAGGAACACTGCAGCAGGCCTGTTGGCCCATACTAGGCAGGTCCTTCACAATCCGTCCCACTAACAGAATATTTGCTCAACCCAATTTTCAATGCTACCCAAGAAATAAGCTTTGACAATTCTACCCACTCATGCGCGAGTCCCACTCAAATCCAACCCCTCTCACTCATGAATTTATCCAACCTAAATTTGAAACTACCCAAGGTCCTAGCTTCAATAACCCTACTAGGCAGACTGTTCCACTCATCAACTACCCTATTTCCAAACCAATACTTTCCTATATCCTTTCTAAATCTAAACTTATCTAACTTGAATCCATTATTGCGGGTTCTCTCTTGGAGAGATATCCTCAAGACCTTATTTATATCCCCTTTGTTAATACCCATTTTCCACTTGTATACCTCGATCATGTCTCCCTCATTCTACGTCTTACAAGTGAATGAAATTTTTAGGGTCTTCAATCTTTCTTCGTAAGGAAGATTTCTAATGCTATGTATTAATTTAGTCATTCTACGCTGAATGTTTTCTAACGAATTTATGTCCATTCTGTAATATGGAGACCAGAACTGAGCTGCGTAATCTAGGTGAGGCCTTACTAATGATGTATAAAGCTGTAATATAACCTCTGGACTTCTGTTGCTAACACTTCTTGATATAAATCCCAGTAATCTATTTGCCTTATTACGTACGCTTAGGCATTGCTGTCTTGGTTTAAGGTTGCTGCTTACCATCACCCCCAAGTCCTTCTCGCAATCTGTATGGCTAAGTTCTACGTTATTTAACTTATAAGTGCTTGGGTTATGGACACTCCCGAGCTTCAGAACCTTGCATTTATCTACATTGAACTGCATCTGCCACTTTTCTGACCACGAATTAAGTTTGTCTAAATCTTCCTGAAGTTCTATGACATCTATGTTTGAATCAATTATCCTACCTATCTTCGTGTCGTCGGCGAATTTGCTCATATCACTAGTAATTCCCTCATCAAGGTCATTGATATATATTATAAATAACAATGGGCCTAAGACTGATCCCTGTGGAACACCACTTGTTACAAGTCCCCATTCGGATTTAACCCCATTTATGCACACTCTCTGCTTCCTATTGGTGAGCCATGACTCGATCCATGACAGCACTTTTCCCCCAATGCCATGAGCTGCCACTTTCTTTAACAGTCTCTGGTGCGGTACTCTATCAAAAGCCTTACTAAAGTCTAAATAAACAATATCGAATTCTTTATCGTGATCAACAGCCTCAAAGCTTTACTGAAGAAGGTTAATAAATTAGATAGGCAGGAACGGCCCCTCGTGAATCCATGCTGGGTATCATTAATCAAATTATGGTTATCTAGATGGCTTCTAATAATATCAGCTATAATTGACTCTAATAATTTGCCTACAATTGAGGTCAGGCTTATTGGGCGGTAGTTTGACGGTAGTGACTTGTCCCCTGCTTTAAAAATAGGAATTACATTAGCCATCTTCCACATATCAGACACTACACCTGTTTGAAGAGATAAATTAAAAATGTTAGATATTGGTTCACATGAAATAAGAACACAACAGTTTCCCATTATCCCTCGTGACATCACTGCTTCTACATTTTTTTTTTTTTTTTTGGGGGGATTTTTTCCCATTTAGATTTCATTACCTCGAGCTTTGTGCACTCCTACGTATATTTTTTTAGTAAATACCGTGGAGCCCTAGGAGGGTTGCGCCTGTTATACGTCACTGTACCTAGCAGATATTAGCTCCCAGAACACGAGAAAAAACTAGCAATTTCTTTGGTCAGCAATCGTGTGGAAAAACTTGAGAAAATTATGGGGAAGAGATTCCCGTCAACCTTGATGGAGCTTCGTCTGCAAATGAGACAAATAGTGAACAATAGTGTATATAAAAGCCCTCAATATACAGTAGAACGTTTCGCTCAGAGGCTGAGATTTATCAACCCTAAGAGAAACAATTCTGTGGACATGACGCCTCTCCATCCATCTCAGTGTTAAAACAAAACACTGTCTGCGATACACAGAACCCTGTCTGCGATACACAGAACCCTGTCTGCGATACACAGAACCCTGTCTGCGATACACAGAACCCTGTCTGCGATACACAGAACCCTGTCTGCGATACACAGAACCCTGTCTGCGATACACAGAACCCTGTCTGCGATACACAGAACCCTGTCTGCGATACACAGAACCCTGTCTGCGATACACAGAACCCTGTCTGCGATACACAGAACCCTGGATTCAGTAAGTCACAATAAATACACTATCGTGGCTGGCAACCACAAACATCTCTACACAGAAACAGGCTTAGGTTGGGTTAATGGAGTTTGAAGCCTATCGACTCATCTAGGGCCGTAATCTTGTCACCAACCCCCAAGAATACTTTAATCCATATTAAAAAAAATGAGTAAAATAAACTCTCAGCATGTATACACTGAGAATAATATGAAATATATACATATCTTTTGCACTGTGGTTGGATAATTAATGGGTTTTGGTCTGTAATTCGACCCGAGTAAAAGAAACTGTGTAAATCTAATTTCGTAAAACACGCAACGTCTTACAAGTTACGTCCCCTCACTGATGACGGTAAATTATTATTATTATTATTATTAATGAAATTATTATTATTATTATTATTATTATTATTATTATTATTATTATTATTATTTTATTATTATTATTATTAATATTATTATTATTATTATTATTATTGCTGTTGTTGTTGTTATTGTTGTTGTTATTAGTAGTAATAGTAATCATTATCATGATTAAATTTTTATTATTAGAGCAGGTAACGCACAACAGGTTCACTGTAAGAACCAGTAACGTACAATAAGTTCACTGTAAGAACCAGTAACGTACAACAGGTTCACTGTAAGAACCAGTAACGTACAACGGGTTCACTGTAAAAACCAGCAATGTACAATAAGTTCACTGTAAGGCCAGTAATGTACAATAGGTTCACTGTAAGAACCAGTAACGTACAATAAGTTCACTGTAAGAACCAGTAACATACAATAGGTTCACTGTAAGAACCAGTAATGTACAACAGGTTCACTGTAAGAACCAGTAACGTACAACAGGTTCACTGTAAGAACCAGTAACGTACAATAGGTTCACTGTAAGAACCAGTAATGTACAACAGGTTCACTGTAAGAACCAGTAACGTACAACAGGTTCACTGTAAGAACCAGTAACGTACAACAGGTTCACTGTAAGAACCAGTAATGTACAACAGGTTCACTGTAAGAACCAGTAACGTACAACAGGTTCACTGTAAGAACCAGTAACGTACAACAGGTTCACTGTAAGAACCAGTAACGTACAACAGGTTCACTGTAAGAACCAGTAACGTACAATAAGTTCACTGTAAGAACCAGTAACGTACAATAGGTTCACTGTAAGAACCAGTAACGTACAACAGGTTCACTGTAAGAACCAGTAATGTACAACAGGTTCACTGTAAGAACCAGTAACGTACAACAGGTTCACTGTGAGAACCAGTAACGTACAACAGGTTCACTGTAAGAACCAGTAACGTACAACAGGTTCACTGTAAGAACCAGTAACGTACAATAGGTTCACTGTAAGAACCAGTAATGTACAACAGGTTCACTGTAAGAACCAGTAACGTACAACAGGTTCACTGTAAGAACCAGTAACGTACAACAGGTTCACTGTAAGAACCAGTAACGTACAATAAGTTCACTGTAAGAACCAGTAACGTACAATAGGTTCACTGTAAGAACCAGTAACGTACAATAAGTTCACTGTAAGAACCAGTAACGTACAATAGGTTCACTGTAAGAACCAGTAATGTACAACAGGTTCACTGTAAGAACCAGTAACGTACAACAGGTTCACTGTAAGAACCAGTAACGTACAACAGGTTCACTGTAAGAACCAGTAACGTACAATAAGTTCACTGTAAGAACCAGTAACGTACAATAGGTTCACTGTAAGAACCAGTAATGTACAACAGGTTCACTGTAAGAACCAGTAACGTACAACAGGTTCACTGTAAGAACCAGTAACGTACAACAGGTTCACTGTAAGAACCAGTAACGTACAACAGGTTCACTGTAAGAACCAGTAACGTAAACTATAAGATGTCACTTAATCTTCGTTGTCTTGTATGGTAATTCCAGCCTCCAGCTCAGGAAAATCAAGAACCTTCTTTTTCCCCCGAAAATCCAATCACGTACAGTTTTAGAGCTTTTTAAACCATGTAATCACCTGTCTCCCACGACCCTGGATCATGAACTAGGAGCTCAGAGCTTTCACCTGTCGGGCTCCACTTCACCTAGCAGTAAATAGGTACCCGGGCGTCATAATAAGCAGTAAAGGAGGTGGTCAGATGATGAAGACGTTCCGCTCAGTAGTGGCTTTCTCAGTTGGGTTCAGAGAGGTATTGAAACTGGAGACAGTAGAAGACGAGGGAATCAGTCCCTCAGTCTAGAGGGATTCATATTCGCTGAGATACACACCTCTCTGTGTATGCAATAAGATCACAGGTGATATCACAATATGCAGAACAACTACTGTGAAAAGAATATTGAACTTCCAGGCACTTTCGTGATTTCTCACATTATCGAGGAACTGTCAAGGAACAATTCCTCTCTGTGTATATATGCTGAGAGATAAACACCTCTCTGTGGTGGTACTGTACAGGGTCAGGTGGTATTTGATGGTACCTTACAGGGTGAGGTCAGGTAGGGTCATCACGGGTCCAGAAGTGTTTCCCACTGACAAGAATCAAGACAACTTACCCTCATATTCTGGACTCTTGACTCTGAATAAATGATTTAAAAAAACGACAAATTGATAAATGAGAGACTTGTGGAACATTTGGATATCTTTATCCTGGAGAAGCCACTGGTGGGCGAAACGTTTCCAGAATAAACATTCCCAGGTGTTGCACAGGTGTCACTTTTATCACCCTTGACTCTGTTGACACGAACTTTAAAGCGAAAATTTGGTCTTTTCAAGTGTCTATTGTCCTTTTCCTTCTTCATTCCAGACCAGTTATAACAGTACTGTTTACTTTATCAGTGTTAGGGAGACATGTTTTATATAATGCCAGACATAGTTCTTAATAACGATCATTGCTTATGTTGTGTGTACTCACCTAATTGTACTCACCTAATTGTGGTTGCAGGGGTCGAGACTCAGCTCCTGGCCCCGCCTCTTCGCTGTCTGCTACTGGGTCTCTGTTCTCCCTGCTCCATGAGCTTTATCATACCTTGTCTTAAAACTATGTATGGTTCCTGCCTCCACTATATCTTTCTCTAGTCCATTCCACTTCCTGACTACTCTGTGGCTGAAGAAATGTTTCCTGACATCCCTTTGACTCATCTGAGTGTGTGTGTGTGTGTGTGTGTGTGTGTGTGTGTGTGTGTGTGTGTGTGTGTGTGTGTGTGGTGTGTGTGTGTGTGTGTGTGTGTGTGTACTCACCTAATTGTACTCACCTAATTGTGGTTGCAGGGGTCGATACTCAGCTCCTGGCCCCGCCTCTTCGCTACTGGGTCACTGCTCTCCCTGCTCCATGAGCTTTATCATACCTTGTCTTAAAACTATGTATGGTTCCCGTCTCCACTATATCGTTCGCTAGACTATTCCACTTCCTGACTACTCTATGGCTGAAGAAATGCTTCCTAACATCCCTTTGTGTGTGTGTGTGTGTGTGTGTGTGTGTGTGTGTGTGTGTGTGTGTGTGTGTGTGTGTGTGTGTGTGTAGTACTGTCAACTCACTTTAGTGATATTGAACTTATTCTCGGAGTTGTCCGAGTCATTATGATAAGATAGTTTTATATGGATTACTTTCACTGTTGGTGATAGAGATTTTTCTGATTTATTAGTCAAGTGATTAAATCCCATTTTTTACGTGTTTTATCCGGCATGTAAGTATGTTGCTTTAAGTGCATCAGTGTGAAAAGAATAAACTCCGTATATCTGGTTTAATGTGCTTAATACGCTGACCTGTTTTTTTGTTGTTGATGTTGTTGAAATATGCAAAACTGCATTGAGGGGCTCATTGCATCCATCTGACTCCCCCCCCCCTCCAAAAAAAAATATTGGATACTCTTAAATGAAGGATGACGCTGATTCGCGCGTCTGTTATCTACCATCATCAGTGTTGGGGTGGAAAGAATTGGCAATGTATAAAGATAATATTTATTTATTCATTGTTCACAGTAATGGTTTGATGCTCTGCGTACCCTGGAAGATAATTTACAGTCATGCTTCGAACATACAGTACGGAAGAGATGTGTTTACCGGAGGTGGTATTGTCCCCTGATAGGCTAGAGTAAGTAGTACGTTAATCGTTATAGAAAGCCAGCCTTGCTATTTATTACCAAGCCAGCCTCACTATTCATTACCAAGCCAGTCTCACTATTCATTACCAAGCCAGTCTCACTATTCATTACCAAGCCAGCCTCACTATTTATTACCAAGCCAGCCTCACTGTTCATCACCAAGCCAG
>WNWK01010251.1:0-50000 GCA_009830355.1 Cherax destructor | reverse complement strand
TTTCTTGCTTTATATTATTATCTGACCCTATATTATTAGCTATATAAATCAGTAGGATGTGTTTTTGTTGAATTGTGTTGGAGACAGCCTTTGCTAACTACTGTAAGATTGTTAGGGTCAATCGGTCTCTCGGGAGTGTCCCGTGAATTAACTTGATGTAAGACTTGGAGGCGTTGCCTGGGTCAGTCCCTGCCTGCCTCTAGCCCGGGAAACAACTCCCTCTCCTCTGAATGTTTGATTAGACTCGAGTTTTGGGTAGAAGGTTTCGTTGGTGAGCCGGAACCTGTTTCTCGCTACTCTGATTATCGTTGAAGAACAGAGTTATTCCCAGACATGGTGTTTTTGATATTGACTAAGGTTGTGTTTCTTTCTAACATTGTAAAGTAAAGCTTTGGATTTAACTGTATGGTTTCTACGTATTACCGTAGTCCAGAATTGTCTTGGGCCGAGCTTCCATTCGGCATGAAGGGAGTGGTACGACTTCTATAGAGATTTTATTGAAGATCTCTGTTGGGTTTGATAAATTTATCTCTTTGTTCCTGCTCCGTTGTGATTGTTATATTGTGATGTTTCGACATATGTCTTGACCTT
The DNA here is from genome assembly GCA_009830355.1 of Cherax destructor. Taxonomy (NCBI): domain Eukaryota; kingdom Metazoa; phylum Arthropoda; class Malacostraca; order Decapoda; family Parastacidae; genus Cherax; species Cherax destructor. The sequence continues at coordinate 49,409 of WNWK01010251.1, read as the reverse complement.
TGTGTTAAGCACTTGCTTTGTTGGTAACTATAGTTGAAATGATATATTATTCGAAGAATTATGATTAATCTTGTTTTGGATATATTTATTGAGGAAACGTTTCGCCTCAGTAAAGATACCCAAGTGTCGCACATGTGTTTAATTTATCAACTTGTCGGTTCTCTGAACCATTCATCTACTAAGCCAATCACCCATAGTTTTAATTCTTTATCTAATTAACATTCCTTGTAACTTATATTCCTCTCCAGTTTCTTGTAGATTCTCGCTTTCTTTTATCATACCTTTGAGAATATTTATCCAATAATAACTTCCCGTTCTCTAAGGTTTCGCCCTAACTCATTACACTCACATTACCAACACTTAAATTACTATTGTCTTGTAATTTACCTAATTGCATTTTTTTAGAATGTCCGTCGTCAAAATTAGCCTAAATTAGCTCTCAACTTTATCGCGTGTTAACTACTTCTCTCTAAGCATCATATTCAGCCAAGAGAGATGGAAGTACTCCATTCTCTTTTTTAAGTTTTTTTTTTCCTAATTACTCTCAACAACCGCCCTTAGCCACCTTTCCTGATTACCTTGTTATGTAACGCTCCTTTCTTAACTGCCCTACTTTACCCCAGTCAGCTGCTAACAGGCTGTCAATAACCAGGCTGTAACCAGTCTACCACCTGGCTGCCACCAGTTAGTCACCGGTTTGCCAACAGTCTGCCACCAATCTCTTTACCTCGTCTGTGCTTCTCTTGTCCGGCTGGGGGAAGTACTCTTTCTTAGGCTCTCCTTGCCTGCCGTACACAGGCTCCTCTCTCTCCTGGGGAACCTGTAGTTAGAAACATTGAAATAATGATGCTATTATGATCTCTCTCTCTCTCTCTCTCTCTCTCTCTCTCTCTCTCTCTCTCTCTCTCTCTCTCTCTCTCTCTCTCTCTCTCTGGGGACGTCCCTGATGAAGGAAAGATGTTATGATAGTATTTTCACTAGAAGTCAAGAAATGTCTGGACTGTTTAAATTGTCAGTGAGGTGTTGTAGCCTTTCCATTGCAGGTTGTAATAGGAATGTTGAATGTCGCAGCAGGAATGTTTAATGTTGTAGCAGGAATGTTGAATGTCGCAGCAGGACTGTTTAATGTTGTAGCAGGAATGTTGAATGTCGCAGCAGGAATGTTTAATGTTGTAGCAGGAATGTTGAATGTCGCAGCAGGAATGTTTAATGTTGTAGCAGGAATGTTGAATGTCGCAGTAGGAATGTTGAAAGTTGTAGTAAGAATGTTGTAATCAGACCATTCCATGTAATTGATTTTGACAAGTATGGCAGTGAGACAGTTTGCAAAGCAAATTTTACATTATTTTGGCGACGTTTTTGCTCGGAGTAGAGCTTTATCAAGTTATGTTTCGCTCAGTATAGAGCTTCATCAAGTTATGTTTCGCTCAGTATAGAGCTTCATCAAGTTATGTTTCGCTCAGTATAGAGCTTCATCAAGTTATGTTTCGCTCAGTATAGAGCTTCATCAACTCATGACTTGCGAACAACGCGCTCTGTAAAGTCTCTCTCTTACCATTCAGTGTCAGTTTGTGTCGATTAACGTAACTGAGTAACTTTAACCAGGGTAGGGACGTGAGCGCTAGTGAAGAGCCACTGCTCCCAGGGTAGGGACGTGAGCGCTAGTGAAGAGCCACTGTTCCCAGGGTAGGGACGTGAGCGCTAGTGAAGAGCCACTGTTCCCAGGGTAGGGACGTGAGCGCTAGTGAAGAGCCACTGCTCCCAGGGTAGGGACGTGAGCGCTAGTGAAGAGCCACTGTTCCCAGGGTAGGGGCGTGAGCGCTAGTGAAGAGCCACTGCTCCCAGGGTAGGGACGTGAGCGCTAGTGAAGAGCCACTGCTCCCAGGGTAGGGACGTGAGCGCTAGTGAAGAGCCACTGCTCCCAGGGTAGGGGCGTGAGCGCTAGTGAAGAGCCACTGCTCCCAGGGTAGGGACGTGAGCGCTAGTGAAGAGCCACTGCTCCCAGGGTAGGGGCGTGAGCGCTAGTGAAGAGCCACTGCTCCCAGGGTAGGGACGTGAGCGCTAGTGAAGAGCCACTGCTCCCAGGGTAGGGACGTGAGCGCTAGTGAAGAGCCACTGCTCCCAGGGTAGGGGCGTGAGCGCTAGTGAAGAGCCACTGCTCCCAGGGTAGGGACGTGAGCGCTAGTGAAGAGCCACTGTTCCCAGGGTAGGGACGTGAGCGCTAGTGAAGAGCCACTGTTCCCTAGGTGGTAGGGAGCGTGAGCGTAGCTAGTGAAGAGCCACTATTCCCAGGGTAGGGGCGTGAGCGCTAGTGAAGAGCCACTGCTCCCAGGGTAGGGACGTGAGCTAGTGAAGAGCCACTGCTCCCAGGGTAGGGACGTGAGAGCTAGTGAAGAGCCACTGCTCCAAATAATTCTAGTTTCACTCTTCGTTTCTAAGAATCAAGACTCTTCCTGTTGTTTACCATGTCAGTGGCAGTGTGTGCTGGATAGACGTCGTAGAGAAGGGTCATGAGGTCGTCACTGGGGTCGTTACCACTGGGGTCGTACATGGCAGGCAAGGGGTTTGGGCGAGGTTCCGGAGGCAGCCTCACCCATGATGAACCTAAATCTGTAAAAAAAAAAAAAACTATATTACCCATTTGAATTCCTTAACTTCCCACTATAGCTAGTCAAAAGAGTCCTATAATAGTTAGTCCAAACAATTCACCAAAGGTAATCAAAAACTCACTTTAACCATTTAAAAACTTACTTTAGCCATTAAAAAGCCCAGCTTTAGTCATTCAAAAACCCACTACAACTACTCAAACTCATTACAACTACTCAAAAATTACTACAACCCCTCAAAAACCAACTACAACCACTCAAAAACTCATTACAACCACTCAAAAACACTGTGCTTATTTCCTGACGGTGTTGCTCTTTCTGACCTGGTATATGATTCACTACAGTAGCCTTCAATTGAGGCTCATGTACGCAGTGAGTTTTTTTTTTAAATGAAATATAAAAAAAGTGCGTCAAAGAATACGCAGCACGTGAAAAGTCCATCATAATTTACGGTGTTCAATTTCGGATGCATTTTTCAATCGCAATTCCGAAAAAAGCTCACTATATGTAAGTGCCTTAATTGTGTTTCAGACTATGTCCAAACTCTATTGATGACCAGAACTGGAGGCACTCGCGCGATTAATATAAATACTTCGAATTCCTCGCTCAGTGCTAAGCTACTGTGATGCAGTTAATGAAACTAACCAGACGACGTGGTTATTGAGTTACGTGGGTGTTGATAGCTGTGGTTAATGAAACGAGTCAATGAGATGGTTATTGAGTTACGTGGGTGTTGATAGCTGTGGTTAATGAAACGAGTCAATGAGATGGTTATTGAGTTACGTGGGTGTTGATAGCTGTGGTTAATGAAACGAGCCAATGAGATGGTTCAAGGCAACGAGGTAGTTGTGTGTGTGTACTTACCTATTTATGGTTGCAGGAGTCGATTCGTAGCTCCTGTGTTGTAGTGTGTACTCACCTAATTGTGGTTGCAGGGGTCTATTCATAGCTCCTGGCCCCACCTCTTCACTGGTCGCTACTCGGTCACTCCCTGTTCCATGAACTTTACCATACCTCTTCTTGAAGCTATGTATGGATCCTGTCTCCACTACATTACTCTCCAGACTATTCCACTTCCTGACAAATTTATGACTGAAGAAATACTTCTTAACATTCCTGTGACTCATTTGAGTCTTCAACTTCCAACTGTGACCCCTTGTTGCTGTGTCCCATCTCTGGAATATCCTGTCTCTGTCCACCTTGTCAATTTTTCTCATTATTTTATATGTCGTTATCATGTCATCCCTGTCCCTCCTGTTCTCCAGTGTCGTCAGGTTGATTCCCCTTAACCTCTCCTGTGTGTGTGTGCGTGTGCGTGTGCGTGTGCGTGTGTGTGTGTGTGTGTGTGTGTGTGTGTGTGTGTGTGTGTGTGTGACCAGCACAGCTCTCCTGCGTCAGAGACGTGATGATGATAATAATAATACATTGGAATATAAATCTGGTGCCAAGTATTTCCATATGCTGGCTTCAGTCCCTCTTGTGTCGTTGCTTTGTTCAAATTCGTGCAATCATTTTCTTCTGATGGAGACTGTATAAAATATTTCGTAGATGGCACATGCGAGCATCATTAGCATGTGTTCTCTCAGCCAAGTGTGTTGGTTCTCTCAGCCAAGTGTGTTGGTTCTCTCAGCCAAGTGTGTTGGTTCTCTCAGCCAAGTGTGTTGGTTCTCTCAGCCAAGTGTGTTGGTTCTCTCAGCCAAGTGTGTTGGTTCTCTCAGCCAGGGATGAAAATACAGAGGCTTGCTTGCGTCTCCTGTCCTGAATCTTCTCGCTCCGAAGACTCTCATGCAGAGTTGTAAATTAGTGTCTTGGCTATGTCTTATCTCTTTCATGAAGGAAAGAATCTTGGAAAGGTCGGTGGGGAGTCTTTACTTATTGTGTGTACCAGTGTTGCATATTTGTCTTCACCTGAGCGTATTTACGAGAGGAGAGGTCTATGGCAGGTCGAGTTGTGAAGCAATCAATTACACGAGGGTCATTAAGGCTGCATGTTGCCCGTACACCCCTCTCACTCAGGGTAAGTTTAACACACTGAACATAGATTAAAGTAAATTCTCAGAGACAGTAAAGTAAATTCTGAGAGACACAAACCTCTGATAAATACCCACTTCTCTGTGTATATACTCTAACAGACACATACCTCTCGGTTTCTATACACGGATAGATGTATGTCCTCTCGGTGTCTATACACTGGTAGATATACACCCCGCGGTGTATATGTATGTCGGGTTGTATACACTAAGAGATACACACCACCTCTTAGTGTATATACTCTGAGCGATACACCTCTCAGAGTATATACACTGAGAGATACATACCTCTCAGAGTATATACACTGAGAGATACACACCTCTAAGAGTATATACACTGAGAGATACACACCTCTCAGAGTATATACACTGAGAGATACACACCTCTCAGAGTATATACACTGAGAGATACACACCTCTCAGAGTATATACACTGAGAGATACACACCTCTCAGAGTATATACACTGAGAGATACACACCTCTCAGAGTATATACACTGAGAGATACACACCTCTCAGAGTATATACACTGAGAGATACACACCTCTCAGAGTATATACACTGAGAGATACACACCTCTCAGATTATATACACTGAGAGATACACACCTCTCAGAGTATATACACTGAGAGATACACACCTCTCAGAGTATATACACTGAGAGATACACACCTCTCAGAGTATATACACTGAGAGATACACACCTCTCAGAGTATATACACTGAGATATACACACCTCTCAGAGTATATACACTGAGAGATACACACCTCTCAGAGTATATACACTGAGATATACACACCTCTGAGTATATACACTGAGAGATACACACCTCTCAGTGTACACACACAGAGAGATACACACCTCTAGGTTTATATACCTTTGGAAGCAGAGCTGGAGAGCTTTATACATACATGAAAATTTTTGAATGATTGGATGTATTACTGTAAACTGGTCAAGTTCAATGCGCAGTCAGAGAATACAGTGTGACAGTGTTGACAGGTGGCGTAAAATCCTCCTAACACAGACTTAAGATAAGATTTTGTTCGGATTTATAACCCGGAGGGTTAGCTTCCCAGGATAACCCAAGAAAGTTAGTGCATTATCGAGGACTGTCTTATTTCCACTGGGATCCTTCAATGTCCCCCAGGATGCGGCCCACACCAGTCGACTAACACCCAGGTACCTACATACTGCTAGGTGAACGGGGACAGCAGGTGTAAGGAAACACTCCCAATGTATCCACCCTGCCGGGAATTGAACCCCGGACACTCAGTGTGTGAGGCGAGAGCGTTGCCTACTGAGGGTGTGTGATTATCTATTTTAAATCTCATTTTAGCCACGTGAGTAAAGTCGGTGCTTTCCAGTGTGTGTGGGTGAATAAGTGTGTACGTGGAGAGGTTGTACGTGGGTGTGGGGTAAGAGTGGGTGCATGTGGGTTGGGTAGGATAGTGTGGGTGTGGTTGTCTGCGTGTCAGACAATACTTGCACCTCACCCACACCAGATTACAGCACCCACACTCCGGGTGTTTAATAAACAGTATATCTTCAACGAAGCTGTGTTACGAGGAGCAATCAGCGGTGAGAGTGTATCTAACACAGAGTTGTGTTAATGTGCTTAGTTAGGTGTTGGCTTTTGTGTTCTTGCTGGGAGGCGTTGTGTTGCTTCAACTGTGATGCCATATGTTGCTTCAGCTGTGACGCAGTGTGTTGCTTCAGCTGTGATGCAGTGTGTTTCTTTAGCTGTAATGCAGTGTGCTGCTTCACATTACAATGTTAGCGTTGTGTGTTGCGTATTAGGGCGTAAAGAGTTCTTGCGTGTTGTGATGCTGGTGTTTTTGTGTGTGCTAATGAGGCTGAGTTGTGTTGATAGGATGCATTGTAGTGGTATGGGGGAATAGATTACATATTAGACTCTCACTGAAGCAGCAGTCTGTACCACTGTAAAGATCTTGGTGTTTTAACCTTCACAATAGAGGATAAGTGTGTCTTGACACGAGTGATGGTCACATCAGGATCCCTCGCTGGTTAAGTATACACTGGCCTACCGGATATACAATATGAACGCCATATATTACTACCAGGTTCGTACATCAATAGTATGTCGTTCAGACAACATGAAGAATTAGATACACGTGCGTCATGTGTGTATTTTTATTTGTAGACGTTTCGCCCACCAGTGGCTTTATCAGTACAATACAAGGAAGGCGTGGAATTAAGAGGGATATGATTGAGGTGTATAAATGGAAAACAGGAATAAATAAAAGGGATGTAAATAGCGTGATAAAAATATCTAGTATTAACAGGACTCGCAGCAATGGCTTTAAGTTGGATAAATTCAGATTCAGGAAGGATATAGGAAAGCACTGGTTTGGTAATAGAGTTGTCGATGAGTGGAACAAACTCCCGAGTATAGTTATAGAGGCTAAAACGTTGTGTAGTTTTAAAAATAGGCTAGATAAATATATGAGTGGGTGTGAGTTGGACCTGACTAGCTTGTGCTAGTCGGGCTGGGTCGGGGCATTGGCTTAAGGCCGGTGGGAGAGTTGGACCTGCCTCGCATGGGCCAGTAGGCCTGCTGCAGTGTTCCATCTTTCTTATGTTCTTGTATAATGTGAAGACTGTAGAACTATATACAAAAGATGAGGTCCTTTATATATAGTTCTACTGTCTCCATAATATGTACTTGTATTGATAAAGCTACTGGATGGCGAAACGTATACAAATAAAGATACCCAGATGATGCCCATTTTCCCTAATACCTGGTTCGTGATGATACTCTTAGTGTCTTGTTGTATATGATGAACTCCGAGTTCGTACACCTCTTTATATACCACCTGAACTGTCTGGATCTTTGTTTACCAGTCAGCGACCTAGATTTTCTTCCATTTAGTTTGTTTTTAAAGGTTTACTGTTAGGTTTATGTTAGTTCCCTCCCTACACTAACAACAGTGGCTTCAAGAATCACACTAGGCACACTCAGATGTCTTACTGTTCTGTACACACTAACTGTAATGAGTTGGTTTGCGAGTCGTCTTCTGAGGCGGGAGGGCGAAGATATTTGAAGTTTGCGAGAAAAATTGGAATTTTATAAAAAAAAAAAAAACTCGAACATCCCCCTGCCCCCCAAAAATGGCGAAATCTTTGCGAAAAGGTCAAGGTTTTTCATTATATATAAAAAAATAATTGTAGACAATTCTTAAGACCGACGCCGGACTGACCATCACTCTGTCGAGGCCTCTAAAAATGTTATATATACATACACACACATACATATATATATATATATATATATATATATATATATATATATATATATATATATATATATATATATATATATATATATATATATATATATACATATATACAGAGATTAAGACAGAGTGAATCTCACATTGGATACAATTTGATCAAAACGATAATTCATATTGTTTACAAGTTTCATATATAATGGTATTTATGTGATTATTCCATTAACCAAATTAATTAATTTCGTTTAAGGATTATTTAATAAATACACAAATGGTTTATACTTGTTGGTAATCTTAATAATGGTGTGAGATTAGACTCAAAATTTTAATATTTATACATGAACGTCAGTGATGGTGACTAACTCAGTCATGGTTGTGGATCACTCTCCCTAGTGTCACGGTGACCTTCAGTGACTCAGTCATGGTTGTGGGTCACTCTCCCTAGTGTCACGGTGACCTTCAGTGACTCAGTCATGGTTGTCACTCTCCCTAGTGTCACGGTGACCTTCAGTGACTTAGTCATGGTTATGTGACACTCTCCCTAATGTCACGGTGACCTCAGTGATTCAGTCAGGGTTGTCACCCTCCCTAGTGTCAAGGTAACCTTCAGTGACTCAGTCATGGTTGTCACTCTCCCTAGTGTCACGGTGACCTTCAGTGACTCAGTCAGGGTTGTCACTCTCCATAGTGTCAAGGTAACCTTCAGTGACTCAGTCATGGTTGTCACTCTCCCTAGTGTCACGGTGACCTTCAGTGACTCAGTCATGGTTGTCACACTCCCTAGTGGCACGGTGACCTTCAGTGACTCAGTCATGGTTGTCACTCTCCCTAGTGTCACGGTGACCTTCAGTGACTCAGTCATGGTTGTCACTCTCCCTAGTGTCACGGTGACCTTCAGTGACTCAGTCATGGTTGTCACTCTCCCTAGTGTCAAGGTGACCTTCAGTGACTCAGTCATGGTTGTCACTCTCCCTAGTGGCACAGTGACCTTCAGTGACTCAGTCATGGTTGTCACTCTCCCTAGTGTCACGGTGACCTTCAGTGACTCAGTCATGGTTGTCACTCTCCCTAGTGTCAAGGTGACCTTCAGTGACTCAGTCATGGTTGTCACTCTCCCTAGTGGCACGGTGACCTTCAGTGACTCAGTCATGGTTGTCACTCTCCCTAGTGTCACGGTGACCTTCAGTGACTCAGTCATGGTTGTCACTCTCCCTAGTGGCACAGTGACCTTCAGTGACTCAGTCATGGTTGTCACTCTCCCTAGTGTCACAGTGACCTTCAGTGACTCAGTCATGGTTGTCACTCTCCCTAGTGGCACGGTGACCTTCAGTGACTCAGTCATGGTTGTCACTCTCCCTAGTGTCACGGTGACCTTCAGTGACTCAGTCATGGTTGTCACTCTCCCTAGTGTCACGGTGACCTTCAGTGACTCAGTCATGGTTGTCACTCTCCCTAGTGTCAAGGTGACCTTCAGTGACTCAGTCATGGTTGTCACTCTCCCTAGTGTCAAGGTGACCTTCAGTGACTCAGTCATGGTTGTCACTCTCCCTAGTGTCAAGGTGACCTTCAGTGACTCAGTCATGGTTGTCACTCTCCCTAGTGTCACGGTGACCTTCAGTGACTCAGTCATGGTTGTCACTCTCCCTAGTGGCACAGTGACCTTCAGTGACTCAGTCATGGTTGTCACTCTCCCTAGTGTCAAGGTGACCTTCAGTGACTCAGTCATGGTTGTCACTCTCCCTAGTGTCAAGGTGACCTTCAGTGGCTGCCTTGACTTCGTTACCTCCCGTCGTATGATCTCTACAGGCTTATATAAAGCACTTCCCTTCTACTACTACTACCACCACCACTACCACCACTACTACTACCACCACCACTACCACCACTACTACTACTACTACCACCACCACTACTACCACCACCACTACTACTACCACCACCACTACCACCACCACCACTACTACTACCACCACCACTACTACTACCACCACCACTACCACCACCACCACTACTACTACCACCACCACTACTACCACCACCACTACTACCACCACCACTACTACTACTACTACTACTACTACTACTTACTACCACTACTACTACCACCACTACTACTACTACCACCACTACTACTACTACCACCACACTACTACTACTACCACTACTACTACTACTACCACTGCTACTACTACTACCACTACTACTATTACTACTAGTAGTAGTAGTGGTACTAGTAATTATTATTATTACTGCAACATCTGGGCATTTTTATTTGTAGACGTTTCGCCCACCAGTGACTTTATCAATACAGTGCAATATATATATATATATATATATATATATAGAGAGAGAGAGAGAGAAGCCTCCAAGGCTGAGGGACTGATTACCTCCTCTATATAAATGTACACTGAATAACCAAGAATAAAGGGAGACTGGAACCGTGGTCCTGTATGCGTCTATATGTGGGTCTTATTCACTCCATAAACACCAACAAACACCACCACCACCAACACAAACACCAACAAACACCACAAACACCAACAAACACCACAAACACCAACAAACACCACAACCACCAACACAAACACCAACATACACCAACACCAACACCAACACCACCAACACAAACACCAACATACACCAACACAAACACCAACATCAACACCAACACCAACACCTCCTCCTCGTCTTCCCTAGGAGATATTTCAGTCCTGTGATAATATCTGTAATTTGACTCGTGGCAAATTTTGGCAATAATAAAATGCCTTTAATTAATCTGGAATAGCTTTGACTGCTTAACAGTCATTATTTCTAATATAACCGAATATAAATCTATTTAACGTATTGTTAGCAAACTGGTAAGTATTGCAGGAAATTGACATTTTTTAAAAACTCATCGGCCGTCTCCCACCGAGGTAATGTGACACTAAAAAGAGGAAACACATTCACCATCATTCACTCAATTGTTGTCTTGCCATAAGATGCAACATCCCCCCACTGAAAAACAGGGGCGCCACGAGTACGCTAAAAGACAGCACAGTAACCGTCAGGGCCCCAAGACTCCTCAATTGCCTCCCTGGATACGTAAGGGAAGATTGCTAATGGACCCCTGGCTGTCTTCAAGAAGACGCTGGACGGTCACCTAAAGTCAGTACCTGACCAGCCGGGCTGTGGTTCGTACGTCGGTTTAGGTGGGCCCAGCAGTAACAGCCTGGTTGTTCAATACCCTCCAGGTATACTCCAGGTAAGTGTGCTAACGCCGCACTAGGTGATCCTCAGAACTGTAACTTCCCCCACCTTCATGCTGGCTGCAAATTACTTCGAGAATTTTTTTTAGATTAGAACTGCTTGATAATTAATAGGTTGAAAGGCTTTTTTTTAAATCATGGAAAATTAATCAATCCTTAACATGTGTACAGCGCCATTTATTGCTCAATATATTTCTTGATCTTATCCCTGCCTTCTCTCCCCTCCTCGACAAGACTTTACTCAAAAATGTGATTTCTGCTGAGAAGAGTGTTTGATCCTGAAGGTCGAGCAAGGTCGATCTCAGTCCCCTTTATTCAGGTGTAGGTTGAAAACGATCTCAACCCTCCCAGGCCAGTCGAGGTCAACCTCTTTCCACTAGAGGTCAAAGTCGATCTCAACCCCTTGTCAAGTCGAGGTCAACCTCTCTCCACTAGAGGTCAAAGTCGATCTCAACCCCTTGTCCAGTCGAGGTCAACCTCTCTCCACTAGAGGTCAAAGTCGATCTCAACCCCTTGTCCAGTCGAGGTCAACCTCTTTCCACTAGAGGTCAAAGTCGATCTCAACCCCTTATCCAGTCGAGGTCAACCTCTCTCCACTAGAGGTCAAAGTCGATCTCAACCCCTTGTCCAGTGTCATCTCGTCACACATTTTTTATATTTCCATTTGTTTTCCGTATGATAAAGTTTTTATTCATAACCGTAATATTTATCAGTGTTCACTCGTGTAGATAGTAGCAAGTAGAGGTAAACCAGTTAGTCTTTCTTGTGGATAGTAGCAAGTAGAGGTAAACCAGTTAGTCTTTCTTGTGGATAGTAGCAAGAGAGGTAAACCAGTTAGTCTTTCTTGTGGATAGTAGCAAGTAGAGGTAAACCAGTTAGTCTTTCTTGTGGATAGTAGCAAGGAGAGGTAAACCAGTTAGTCTTTCTTGTGGATAGTAGCAAGTAGAGGTAAACCAGTTAGTCTTTCTTGTGGATAGTAGCAAGTAGAGGTAAACCAGTTAGTCTTTCTTGTGGATAGTAGCAAGGAGAGGTAAACCAGTTAGTCTTTCTTGTGGATAGTAGCAAGGAGAGGTAAACCAGTTAGTCTTTCTTGTGGATAGTAGCGCGGATAAGCAAAGTTAATCTGGTCGCTCCTGCCATTACAGCAACTTGAAAGTTACCAACTGAACACTTGGTTTGAGGAAATTATTTTGTTGTTAGTATTTCTCGGTGGCTGAAGTTTAGTTGACCTAGAGTGAGTGTGGATGTAAATGATGATATAAATGTTAGTTGTGTGTGTCTGTGTGTGTGTGTGTGTCTGTCTGTGTGTGTGTCTGTGTGTGTGTGTGTGTGTGTGGTGTAAGTCCTGAGTGGTTGTGAGTATAAAAGTCATTAGAGTGGGTGCGGGTCTAAATAAAGTCAGCAGAGTGGCATCAAAGAGTGATTAACAGCTTTCATTGAGTGATCACGAGTGCTTAGCACCGTCACAGTAATAAACGAATCAAACCTGGTCTTCCAACGTCATAATTAAGACACCTACGTAAGGTCATCCTTTAGAGGTCACACTTGTGATGTACTAGCCATGGAACCGTGACCAAATTTTTTACTCATACGGATAATTTGTCACCCCTCTATATTGTGCAAATTTGGCACTGCCTATATTGTGAAACTTTGGTGAAGAACTCTTGATTAGAGGAGTTTAACATATACTTACTGGGATTAAATATGCTTGTTACCCCCCTCTTCTATTCCCAAGAACTGTGTGACTTACGGGTTTAGCGGCGTTTTCTCTTGAATACAATACTACTACTACTACTACTACTATTATTACTACTACTATTATTACTACTACTACTATTATTACTACTACTATTATTACTACTACTACTATTACTACTACTACTATTACTACTACTACTACTATTACTACTACTACTATTACTATTACTACTACTACTACTATTACTACTACTACTACTACTATTACTACTACTACTACTACTATTAATGCTATTACTACTACTACTAATATTACTACTACTAATAATAATGTAGTAATAACTATAATAATAACGTATTATACATCATTAGTAAGGCCTCACCTAGATTACGCAGCTCAGTTCTGGTCTCCATATTACAGAATGGACATAAATTCGTTAGAAAACATTCAGCGTAGAATGACTAAATTAATACATAGCATTAGAAATCTTCCTTACGAAGAAAGATTGAAGACCCTAAAATTACATTCACTTGTAAGACGTAGAATGAGGGGAGACATGATCGAGGTATACAAGTGGAAAATGGGTATTAATAAAGGGGATATAAATAAGGTCTTGAGGATATCTCTCCAAGAGAGAACCCGCAATAATGGATTCAAGTTAGATAAGTTTAGATTTAGAAAGGATATAGGAAAGTATTGGTTTGGAAATAGGGTAGTTGATGAGTGGAACAGTCTGCCTAGTAGGGTTATTGAAGCTAGGACCTTGGGTAGTTTCAAATTTAGGTTGGATAAATTCATGAGTGAGAGGGGTTGGATTTGAGTGGGACTCGCGCATGAGTGGGTAGAATTGTCAAAGATTATTTCTTGGGTAGCATTGAAAATTGGGTTGAGCAAATATTCTGTTAGTGGGACGGATTGTGAAGGACCTGCCTAGTATGGGCCAACAGGCCTGCTGCAGTGTTCCTCCTTTCTTATGTTCTTATGTTCTTAAAAGAAAAATCTGAATTATACAGTAAAGAATTCGGTTGCTGTATTATACTGTACTGTAGCAACTCAGTTTCTAAATTATACAGTGAATATTATCTATTGTATTACACAATGATAGTAATATTCCACAGTGGTAGTTGTATTTCACAGTGGTAGTTGTATTCTACAGTGGTAGTTGTATTTCACAGTGGTAGTTGTATTTCACAGTGGTATTTGTATTCCACAGTGGTAGTTGTATTACACAATGGTAGTTGTATTACACAGTGGTAGTTGTATTTCACAGTGGTAGTTGTATTTCACAGTGGTAGTTGTATTTCACAGTGGTAGTTGTATTCCGCAGTGGTAGTTGTATTTCACAGTGGTAGTTGTATTTCACAGTGGTAGTTGTATTCCACAGTGGTAGTTGTATTCCACAGTGGTAGTTGTATTCCACAGTGGTAGTTGTATTCCACAGTGGTAGTTGTATTTCACAGTGGTAGTTGTATTCTACAGTGGTAGTTGTATTCAACAGTGGTAGTTGTATTCCACAGTGGTAGTTGTATTCCACAGTGGTAGTTGTATTTCACAGTGGTAGTTGTATACTACAGTGGTAGTTGTATTCAACAGTGGTAGTTGTATTCAACAGTGGTAGTTGTATTCCACAGTGGTAGTTGTATTCCACAGTGGTAGTTGTATTCAACAGTGGTAGTTGTATTCCACAGTGGTAGTTGTATTCCACAGTGGTAGTTGTATTCCACAGTGGTAGTTGTATTCAACAGTGGTAGTTGTATTCCACAGTGGTAGTTGTATTCCACAGTGGTAGTTGTATTCCACAGTGGTAGGCAAAAAATGCACGGCAGCAGAATTAAGAGGAAGATAAAAAGTGAACAGAGATGAGACGAAAGTCACCTTAACATGTAAGATGAGTAAGAAGGCTGGCAGTGTGGTGTAAGATGAGTAAGAAGGTTGGCAGTGTGGTGTAAGATGAGTAAGAAGGTTGGCAGTGTGGTGTAAGATGAGTAAGAAGGCTGGCAGTGTGGTGTAAGATGAGTAAGAAGGTTGGCAGTGTGGTGTAAGATGAGTAAGAAGGCTGGCAGTGTGGTGTAAGATGAGTAAGAAGGCTGGCAGTGTGGTGTAAGATGAGTAAGAAGGCTGGCAGTGTGGTGTAAGATGAGTAAGAAGGCTGGCAGTGTGGTGTAAGATGAGTAAGAAGGCTGGCAGTGTGGTGTAAGATGAGTAAGAAGGCTGGCAGTGTGGTGTAAGATGAGTAAGAAGGCTGGCAGTGTGGTGTAAGATGAGTAAGAAGGCTGGCAGTGTGGTGTAAGATGTGATTTACTCATTGAAGGTCAAAGAAAACTCACGAACGAGTTATATCATTTTGTTGGTGTTGAATTTCCTGGACCTAATGTTGTGTGATCGTGCACTCCACACCTGGCACTCCACACCTGGCACTCCACACCTGACACTCCACACCTGACACTCCACACCTGGCACTCCACACCTGGCACTCCACACCTGACACTCCACACCTGGCACTCCACACCTGGCACTCCACACCTGGCACTCCACACCCTGGCACTCCACACCTGGCACTCCACACCCTGGCACTCCACACCTGGCACTCCACACCTTCCAGCCTCGGGCCTCTACCCACTTATCAGTCCCTGGCACCGGGTCTTTATCCCTCTCAATTTTCTCTCACACTCTTTTTTTTCTCACACCTCTGCTCTCATACCTCACTTCTCATACCTCACGCTTCACACCTCACGCCTCACACCTCACGCCTCACACCTCACGCCTCACACCTCACGCCTCACGCCTCACGCCTCACACCTCACACCTCACGCCTCACACCTCACGCCTCACACCTCACGCCTCACACCTCACGCCTCACGCCTCACACCTCACGCCTCACGCCTCACGCCTCACGCCTCACACCTCACGCCTCACACCTCACGCCTCACACCTCACACCTCACGCCTCACACCTCACGCCTCACACCTCACGCCTCACACCTCACGCCTCACACCTCACACCTCACACCTCACGCCTCACTCCTCACGCCTCACGCCTCACGCTCCTCCACACCATCCTGAAATGGATTGTGTAATTATTGACAGAGTAAAGTGTGAAGCAAGAGCAATGTTGTTGTTCCATCTCCTTGTCTAGTTTTGCATCGTGTCCACATTTCTCTCATTACCATTTTCAGTTTAAGGGGGTTGGGCTCCAGATCCTGGGCCGCGTACAGTTTTCATCTGTTTCCAGGTCTTGGACTGTTTTCTGTTTACGTTTGCCCTTTCTTGCCCTGCCTGTGCGCTCTGGGTATCTTCTGTTTTTGGGTCCTTCATTGATATCCTATTCTAGGGATTAACGTGATCTTGACTGGTGGTGAAGAGGTTATATACTGGCTTAGTGACCCTCGTGCAGTCGATAGGCTTTAAACCCGTTTAACTAACAGTATCATTACGTCATATCACATGGCCCCTTCAGCTGGAAGAGATCATGTGATGATATGAGATGAGACATGATACTGATTCACTATGTGAAATAGTCGCTTTATATCAAAGTTTGTTTCGACGGGTTTTTTCATTAAAGTTCAGCAAGCTTTTATTTGTTGTTGTTTCAGCATACTGTTTTTTCCTTTTGTTTCAAAAGCTGTCTTTTTCTTCGTTAAAGTTCAATACTCTTTTGCTTTACTGTCCCGAGACGAGTGATGAACTCTGGCCACTGTGTGAAAAAATTATCTGGCGAGGGAGGTGGTAGTTGGTGGTGACTTCCTGCTGGGGGACCTCCACTGGCAGGTCTCTAGTCTCTAGACACGTGTGTTTTAATGTTGGAGAAGGGAGATGGGTGTGACTGTGGATGTTGTTTTTACTTCTTAGTGGGTGTTTTAGAGTATTTCTGCGTGTCTTGAGTAGTTAAGGTTCTTATGCAGTGTGTGTGTGTGTGTGATTTCAGACGATGCAGTTACTGTTGGGAGGAGTGTGAGGGAGCGCAAGGGCGTACTTATTAGGACGGGTTCTATTGAAACTACTACTGTTGGGAGGGTGTTGGTGATGACTACTGTTGCACTGGCGGCTTCTGTTGAAGCAGCTACTGATGAAAGTTTGGGATGTGGCTGTTGATGCGGGGGCAACTTCGGTTGAAGTAGTTACTGTTGAGAGGAGTGTTGTGATGGCCACTGTTGTGGGGACGGCTTCTATTCAAATATTTATTGTTTGCAGGAGTGTCATTGTAGCTACTGTTGTTGGGACACCTTCTGTTGAAAGAGGAGTGTCGATGGTTGCCATCGTTACCGCAAATCAAGCTACAACTTACCATAAAATAAAATACAAATGAAACTAAAATGGAGAGTATCGAATGTATATACGTATATATATATATGTGTGTGTGTGTGTGTACTCACCTAATTGTGGTTGTAAGGGTCGAGTCATAGCTCCTGGCTCTCCCCTGTGTGTGTGTGTGTGTGTGTGTGTGTGTGTGTGTGTGTGTGTCAGCCTCAGGAAACACCAGTGCTGACAGTAAGTATGAGATTATCATCATGCACTAAGTGTGTCGGAAGCGTCTTAACGCGTCAGTCCAGCGTTCTCACTCTTTCCACTGAGACACTCAACTTTTCCTTGAATAATAAACATTCAGTGAACCATACGATACTTTTTTTCACCCATGCAGATTCAATGGAAGAGGCAAGCAGGTATGATACAAAGGAGACACCTCGTATTCCTATCAAGTGCTTACTCGGTGTCAAAGGCATGAAGACAGACCATGGAGGAAGTCAGTCAAGCATTAGTTACCTTCTCGGAACATGTGTTGTGATTTTTCTTTTGCTAGAGCTGTGATAGTAGCGTCACTGTCTCACATTTGACGGACGGATGATCAAGCCTCCACAATTCCTAGCACTGGATGACCTCTCCCCCACCTGTGGAACATTCACGTAGGTCTCTAGAACGAAAATATCCACGTTATTTCTGCATATGTATTGATGCAAATCTGCACGTAGGTAGAAACGGCATAATTCGATGCCCTTTTGAAATTACGTCCAGGCACCTTTAGTGGTGTTAAAATTGGGTTTTCTTTTAACCATTGCAACTATAATATTTTTTTATCTTGTGGATGTCTTCTCTCGTGTATTTTATTTCATCTTTGACCCAATTTATTCTTTGTGATCTTTAATGTGCACTTTACAGAGCTCTCCTGGGTGCACTCCAGAGCTTTATGTTTCACAATCCCAGGTTGAAGGTGACGTCCTGTCTTCCCTGTGTTGACATGGTCACAGTCTTGGTGAGGGATCTCATAGCCAGCCACTTTCTACTCTGTTCTTGATTTATTATGAGGCACAATTGTCTCTTTCATTAGGATAAGAGAAATAATAGGTTAAATGGCGATGATTCATTTATGTCTGATGTCTTCTTTGGGAGTCGGTGGAGTTATTTTCGTGAGCTTTGCTTCACGAATGAAGGAGTCAGGATATACAGGCTTTCCAAACTGTTGATGTACAGTGGAAATTTCTTGATTAACAACTAGCACACAGGAGAATGAAACTTATGACGATATTTCGGTCAGACCTGGACTATTAACTAGTCACATGTCGGACCGAAACGTCGTCAGTTTGTTTCTCCTCTGTGAGGGTCATCTGTGTCTTTGTATTCTTAATTTCTTGATCTAACAATGTTCTTAGGAACAAGCTAGACACCTTGCTTTTCTTGATTCCATTTGCAATGTTTAATAATAAAAAAAACGAACACTATTTGGTGCTTGTATGGACTTTCTCTGAACGCTGAAGTCATTTTGTTGATTTGTTGATAGTCTTTCATGACTAATACATCCTTGGAGAGCAACTTATTGACTTCTCGATCTATTTTTATTTTTAATACGGAATGACTTCACTGATTTAATTTGATGGGAAGGAGGGAGGGGCGGGGAAATAGAGATATTTTGTCCAAATTGTTGTTCCAGATAGTCAAAATGGCATCCACACATCTGTACCACGTCTTTCCAATGGGTTTGAGTCACTGAAGTAATTTAATTTTGAAAAATGGTTGAATGGTGCCAGGGAGGGAGGGGCCCCTGGGAGGGAGGGGCCCCCAGGGAGGGAGGGGACCCCCAGGGAGGGAGGGACCCCCAGCGCTAAGAGACATTTTTCACCCTGAAAAATTCGCCATTAAGGAAAAAACAGGCGTTTAAAGAAAAACAGAAGTTTCGTAAGTTCAATAATTTCATTTAGCGGTAAGAAAAAAATTGTTTTGATGTGGAGCTAACTCACTAGAAGGTAAAAAAATAACTCTGCCTGTCTGTCTCTCTCTCTCTCTGTCTCTCTCTCTGTCTCTGTCTCTCTCTCTCTCTCTCTCTGTCTCTCTCTCTCTGTCTCTCTCTCTGTCTCTGTCTCTTCTCTCTCTCTCTCTCTCTCTCTCTCTCTCTCTCTCTCTCTCTCTCTCTCTCTCTCTCTCTCTCTCTCTCTCTCTCTCACTCTCTGCTGTCGCTGCCTCTTAGATGTGGCAGACAGAGTGTGAGGATTACTGTCTGCCAGACACCACGCCACTTGTCTTACACCTCCTGCGTGATTGACTCAGCCAAGCAAGCCACTCTCTTGGTGTTTACTCTGCCCCAGTACACAGGCGCTAGTGGCGACATCCCCAGTACACACGCGATAGTGGGAGCCTCCCCAGCACACACGCGCTAGTGGGGACCTCCCAAGCACACGCGCGCTAGTGGGGACCTCCCCATTACACACTCGCTAGTGGGGACCTCCCCAGTATACACTCGCTAGTGGGGACCGCCCCAGTACATACTCGCTAGTGGGGTCTCCCCAGTACACACTCGCTAGTGGGGACCTCTCCAGTACACACTCGCTAGTGGGGACAGCTCCAGTACACAATTCCCAGAAGAGAGGTCCCAGTAGACACTCCGCAGGGGTAGCACCCCTGGAGGACATCCCTGTACACACACCCCCAATAGGGCCATGCTAGCACAACTTCCCCAATGGGGAATCGCCAATTGCGGCTTCGTACCCAGATGGGAACATGCTGCCTCAGTAAAGTTTGCCCAGTATTTGGCACTCCTTCCAAGTAAAATTATTATTATTATTATTATTATTATGATTCTTATGATTCTTATGATTATTATGATTATTATTATTATTACAAGAAGCTCTTAACATATGTGGGTTATTTTGCTTCGCTAGTGAAAACAAATTCTGGTGATAGACGTGGCGGAATGAATTGAGTTAAAACTGAAAATTCCAGACCTGAAAAAGTCTGGATCACTGTTCGTGTTTTAGATAACAGGACCAGGTGAAGGCCGGTTATGTGTTATGAAGGATTTAGATCAAATTCTGCTTATCCTGTGGTGGCTGGTTTATTGTGCACCTGGTGCTCATCCTGTGGACGGTGGTGGCTGGTTTATTGTGCACCTGGTGCTCATCCTGTGGACGGTGGTGGCTGGTTTACTGTGCACCTGGTGCTCATCCTGTGGACTGTGGTGGCTGGTTTATTGTGCACCTGGTGCTCATCCTGTGGACGGTGGTGGCTGGTTTACTGTGCACCTGGTGCTCATCCTGTGGACGGTGGTGGCTGGTTTATTGTGCACCTGGTGCTCATTCTGTGGACGGTGGTGGCTGGTTTACTGTGCACCTGGTGCTCATCCTGTGGATGGTGGTGGCTGGTTTACTGTGCACCTGGTGCTCATCCTGTGGACGGTGGTGGCTGGTTTACTGTGCACCTGGTGCTCATCCTGTGGACGGTGGTGGCTGGTTTACTGTGCACCTGGTGCTCATCCTGTGGACGGTGGTGGCTGGTTTACTGTGCACCTGGTGCTCATCCTGTGGACGGTGGTGGCTGGTTTACTGTGCACCTGGTGCTCATCCTGTGGACGGTGGTGGCTGGTTTACTGTGCACCTGGTGCTCATCCTGTGGACGGTAGCACAAACAGATAATAACTCAAAGAAACTAGAAGCAAGGAGGAAAATCTTTTTCTCCCACAGTGGGGGCTGTATCTCACCCCAGTGGGTATATATATCTCACCCACAGTGGAGGCTTTCTCAAATACTAGAAGAATCCTTACTATTTACAAAGTTATCCAGTGTTTGTTTACAAAGAAAGCCGCCGAATATGACGAGAGAATTTCTGGTATGGCAAAAAAACAAAAACATCGTTTACAGATGGTGTTTCTCTCTAAGCAGAAACTGATCACGTCAGTCAGCGAAACAGTG
This sequence comes from Cherax destructor, assembly GCA_009830355.1. Taxonomy (NCBI): domain Eukaryota; kingdom Metazoa; phylum Arthropoda; class Malacostraca; order Decapoda; family Parastacidae; genus Cherax; species Cherax destructor. Next base: position 28,401 of record WNWK01010251.1, on the reverse strand, counting down.
TCTGCTTTTCGACCACGGCTCGAAGCTTCGCCGTGCCAGACAAGGAACAATGAGATGCCGAGACAGGTGTGTCATCAATGGGACTAACTCGCACTCTTACAGACTCATCAACAAACAGGCTCCCTCATCAATGGTATCGCCTCTCGTTGTCTCACACACTTCCATCACCAAAGAAGAGGAAAAGCAATTAATTTCTGGTCCAGAAGACGAGGCATTGTGTGTCGCCTTCTTTATCGAGTGTTAAATACGACTCACATGCAAATCATAAAGCAGCTTTAAATTCATGCCGCTTCAAAGTAAAGGTAAAGTATCTTCATTCCAAGGACTTAGAGGTAATAACAAATAACACGGACATAGGAGAGAGGAGCTTACGACGACGTTTTGGTCTGTCTTGGACCATTTACAAAGCCACACTTTGTGTGACTTTGTAAATGGTCTAAGTCGGACCGAAACGTCGTGGTAAGCTCCTCTTTTCTATGTGCGGGTTATTTGTGTATTGTTCCAGTCACGGTATTGTGCCTTTTTGTTATTTACTTAGAGGTAAAGAGGTATAACCAACCCCTACAGATTTAACACTTCCCGGTGACGTCAATAATAAAAACAGTAATAAAAGCAATTTCTACGATCGTCAACATAGGGAATCCAAGAATGTCTACGCTTTATTGATCGCTATTCTTCACGTATTCGTTCTTTTTTTTCAGCATAAACTAGAAAAAGATTTTTCAGAGACCAAACGCCTTACAGATTTGTAAGAGGAAGTTATGGATTTCTTATACTCTGTGATTTAAGCTGAAACGCCACTCTTTTTGACGAGGCTCTCTTTTCTCTCTCTCTCTTAATACTATTGTCGGATTTGTGTGGTCCCACTGGTGTAGACCAGCATTGTGCGGTCCCCACTAGTATTGTGTGAACCCCACTGGATATGTGCTGTCCCCACTGGCATTGTGTGGTCCCCACTGGCATTGTGTGGTCCCCACTAGTATTGTGTGAACCCCACTGGATATGTGCTGTCCCCACTGGCAGTGTGTGGTTTCCAATGGTGTTGTGTGGTCCCCACTGGAAATGTGCTGTCCCCACTGGCATTGTGTGGTCGCCACTGGTATTGTGTGGTTCCCACTGGTATTGTGTGAACCCCACTGGAAATGTGCTGTCCCCATTGGCATTGTGTGGTCCCCACTGGCAGTGTGTGGTTCCCACTGATATTGTGTGAACCCCACTGGAAATGTGCTGTCCCCACTGGCATTGTGTGGTCCCCACTGGCAGTGTGTGGTTCCCACTTGTATTGTGTGGTCACCACTGGTATTGTGTGGTCCCCACTGGTATTATGTGGTACCCACTGGTATTGTGTAGTCCCCACTGGTATTGTGTGGGCCCCACTGGTATTATGTGGGACCCACTGGTATTGTGTGGGCCCCACTGGTATTGTGTGGTCCCCACTGGTATTGTGTGGGTCCCACTGGTATTGTGTGGTCCTTACTGGCATTGTGTGGGCCCCACTGATATTGTGCGGTCCCCACTGGTATTGTGTGTGCCCCACTGGTATTGTGTGGTCCCCACTGGTATTGTGTGGTCCCCACTGGCAGTGTGTGGTTCCCACTGATATCGTGTGAACCCCACTGGAAATGTGCTGTCCCCACTGGCATTGTGTGGTCCCCACTGGCAGTGTGTGGTTCCCACTTGTATTGTGTGGTCACCACTGGTATTGTGTGGTCCCCACTGGTATTGTGTGGTACCCACTGGTATTGTGTAGTCCCCACTGGTATTGTGTGGGCCCCACTGGTATTATGTGGGACCCACTGGTATTGTGTGGTCCCCACTGGTATTGTGTGGGTCCCACTGGTATTGTGTGGTCCTTACTGGCATTGTGTGGGCCCCACTGATATTGTGCGGTCCCCACTGGTATTGTGTGTGCCCCACTGGTATTGTGTGTTCCCCACTGGTATTGTGTGATCCCCACTGGCAGTGTGTGGTTCCCACTGATATTGTGTGAACCCCACTGGAAATGTGCTGTCCCCACTGGCATTGTGTGGTCCCCACTGGTATTGTGTGGTCCCCACTTGTATTGTGTGGTCCCCACTGGTATTGTGTGGTCCCCACTGGTATTGTGTGTGCCCCACTGGTATTGTGTGGTCCACACTGGTATTGTGTGGTCCCCACTGGTATTGTGTGGTCCCCACTTGTATTGTGTGGTCCCCATTAGTATTGTGTGGGCCCCACTGGTATTGTGTGGGCCCCACTGGTATTGTGTGGTCCCCACTGGTATTGTGTGGTCCCCATTGGTATTGTGTGGGTCCCACTGGTATTTTTTGGTCCCCACCGGCATTGTATGGGCCCCACTGATATTGTGTGGTCCCCACTGGTATTGTGTGGTCCCACTGGTGCATCCAAAATTGTGTGGTCCCCCACTGGTACTGTGTAGTCCCACTGGTACTGTGTGGTCCCCACTGGTACTGTGTGGTCCCCACTGGTACTGTGTGGTCCCCACTGGTACTGTGTGGTCCCACTGGTCTCTCGGCATTTCTCTTCCACAAATGTCAATATTTTGAGAATGTGAAACTTCAATTTTAGACGAGAAAGAATTCTGGATAGAGAGAAAATGAAGCACGACGCGGCATACCCTGGCTTCCAGGGAGTGGTCGACACTGGCCTCCAGGGAGTGGTCGACACTGGCCTCCAGGGAGTGGTCGACACTGGCCTCCAGGGAGTGGTCGACACTGGCCTCCAGGGAGTGGTCGACACTGGCCTCAGGGAGTGGTCGACACTGGCCTCCAGGGAGTGGTCGACACTGGCCTCCAGGGAGTGGTCGACACTGGCCTCCAGGGAGTGGTCGACACTGGCTTCCGGGGAGTGGTCGACACTGGCTTCAAGGGAGTGGTCGACACTCGCCTCCAGGGAGTGGTCGACACTGGCCTCTTGGTAGTGGTCGAAGTGGCCTCCAGGGAGTAGTCGATACTGGCCTCCAGGGAGTGGTCCACACTGGCCTCCAGGGAGTGCTCGACGCTGACTTCCAGGGAGTGGTCGACACTGGCCTCCAGGGAGTGGTCGACACTGGCCTCCAGGGAGGGGTCGAAATGGTCTCCAGGGAGCAGCAGACACTGGCCCCCTTGGAGTGGTCAACACTGTCCTCCAAGGAGTGCTCGATGTGGCCTCCAGAGAGCAGGTGACACAGCTCCAGGAAGTGGTCGACACTGGCCTCTAGGGTGTGGTCGAAGTGGTCTCCAGGGAGTGGTCGAAGTGGCTTCCGGGGAGTGGTCGAAGTGGCTTCCAGGGAGTGGTCGATACTCTGGCCTCCAAGGAGTGGTCGAAGTGGCCTCCAGGGAGGGCTCGATACTCCGGCCTCCAATGAGTGGTCGAAGTGGCCTCCAGGTAGGGCTCGATACTCCGGCCTCCAAGAAGTGGTCGAAGTGGCCTCCAGGGAGGGCTCGATACTCCGGCCTCCAGGGAGCACGTGTTCGCTTGGCTGTCGTCAATAATTGAATTCCAAAAACTAATTTTGCGCCCATAAAGATTTTGATAATGTTCAAATTTTCCCTCATGACTTTAAGTGAGAATGTCCGGGAGATGAGGGAAGAAATGAGACACATTTAGCTCATACACCTGGTGTGGTCATACACCTGGTGTGGTCATACACCTGGTGTAATCATACACCTGGTGTGATCATGTCAGACAAGACTCAGCTCGGTACCATTGACTTTAAAAATAGAAGAGTCTATCCTGGATTATTAACCCCAGGAGGTTAATGTCACTGGTTGTTAACTCCCGGTGGGTTTACAACCCAGGATAAGCCAACCAATGTGGCTTGTTCTCGGTGGGTTGCTTAATCAAGGTCCTCTGCCCTAGTAAGCCACTCAGGAGTCTACTAAACTGCTACCCATGTCTTGCTAGGTAAGCAGGGGCAGCAGGTGTAAGGAGACCTGCTCGTAACTCTCTCCACTCTAGGTCTACGATGCTTACAGATGCTAGTCTACGATAGCTCCAGATACTATAGTCTACGATAGCCCCAGATACAACAGCCTTCTATAGCCACAGATACTACAGTCTACTATAGCCACAGATACTACGGATTCAATGATTACAGAGACTACGAGATGGGCTCTGCTTCAGTGACTACTATACCCAAACACCATAGTTACTTCTGATAAGTATTATTATTACTACTACTACTAATAATAATAATAATAATCCTCGCAAACCCTGACAGTGCCGTGACAGGTGTTGAAAAATATATACAGGCAGTGACGTAAATGTGGATAAATCAAGGATTTACAGCTTATTTATGGTTGTTATTTATATTAGAGAACTAAGCTGGGATCTTTAAGAGCGTCGTTAGTGACCTTCTTGCTGGTGAAGGGCTCTTGATCAATGGAATTAGAGCTACACTTCTCTTGGATCAGACATGACTACCTCCCGTTCTCCAGGAGCTCTGTGACCCCCTACGGTTATTTATATATATATTTCCCGAGCAAAGCTTAACTTATCCTGGTAGCAGCTATCAGCAACAAGTTGGTGGATCAGAGACTGAGCCTCAGTTAGTGAACGGAAGCTCGAACCTCCACTACCCCTTGAGCTGAATGACCCACCGGGTTTGGAGTTTTACGTGAATAATTAATTGTTAAAAACAAACAGAAGATAGTCTGGAATTGACGTGGTTGTGTTGTAGAGTCCTGACTCCCTCCCTCTAACCCAACCAGTTTGTTTCATTTTTAGAAATCACACACTGTGGTAAATATGTTTGCTATGTGGTAACATTTGAAGGTGACCCACATAGGTGGAGGTTGATAGACAAATAACATATAACGCTTCGTGACTGTGATTATTTTTTACTAATTGATGGTTACTCCTCCGAGGCACAAAAATGTAAGGGACAAATTTATAGTGCCTTTGAATGAGCATTTCGATATCCCCATGAAGACACTTTCACCCTCATCACCATGCTGGAAGACAGGACCTTCTCTATGAGGTACAAGTAACGTTCATATGTGATTACCGCCTTGGAAATGACTCTTGTCCGTCACAGAAGAGAAGAGAAGATGGAAGCCTCTGGAAGCCAGGTCCTCCTTACATTCGACGTAGATTCGTCATCTTTTTCAGGTGTTGTAGAAAAGAGTGATGAACATCAGGACCCTCCTGGTGCTGACTGTGTTGCTTCTGCAGTGAAAGGTGCTCTAACCAGCATCATGTGTATTAGCGTTGCTTCAACTCTGAATAGAATCCAAGACGTTATCCAGGAACGTTACTTTTGTGATAAACGAGGCAGTGTTCTGTCTCAGTCATGAACTTAGCTTCGTGATCATCAACAACAGGAACTCCCTTCAACAGGTGAGGACACTCCACCGAGCCACCAAGTCGAGAAACCTGAGGCCAGGATTTTTTGCTTCCATCTCTTTGACAGTTCATTGGGACGGCGAGCTAATAGAGGACTTGACTTTCAATAAACATGTAGATCGGCTCCGAGTCGGCATCTCGGGTGTCGAAGTGGAGTAGCTGTTCGGAGTACCAACACAATCCTCTGTAACAGGTGAGATTAAAGCAGGTGCCACTTTCCTTTGCTCATGAAAGCGTAATGTTGTTGATCGGATTGTGGCCTTTAGTACAGGACGTCGCTCCTGTCAATGCTCCCTTCTTGAATATAGGAGTGGAACACCACTATTATATCGTGGATCTGATCATAATAGCAATCTTCGAGAAGACAATCAGGGTATCAGCTGAGTCAGAGATCCTCTTCTAGAAATTCCAGAAGTGGATGTTTACGAATCGCTTCAATTTCTAGCTAGAATCCAGAGACTTCTTGGTGGAATCTTTCACAGACTCACTTCGCGCTGACATCCTGGAATTCGCCCAAGTGCGGATGAAACTAGACAACTCCTTGTACGACTAACTAGAGTTTCCCAAGCTATCAGTCACCTTTCTCGGATGTGTTCTTGCTCGGGAGGAAATCGGTTTGCAAGTTATATGTGCCATGCATCGTGCAAAATGAATGGAGAAGGTCAAGTATGCCTTCAAGACCCGCTTCTCCCATAGTCAGTCAGAAACTAACGGCATCAGTGGCTGTCGAGGCTCCTTTGCAACTCCTCAGATAAACAAAAAAAAACTGTTTCTGCCAAGCAGGACGCTCGGACTTGGAGAAAAAGAAACGAATGCAGTGTTCCTTATTTGTACAACGTTTTACCAAATACTGGGTGCTTGACAAAACCTTCATTTGTATTTCCTCGGAGGAGCTGGCTGGGTCAGCTCGTTGAAATTCAAGGCTTTCTTTGCTGATGGAAACTTTTCCATGGAAAGAAGTTGTATGACCCTCGTGGGTTTAGTGCTTAGTTTTCATTATAATAATAATAATCGGCAAGATTCTGGAGCAAATCTGCACTACCGACCCCAGAACAGTTTCAGCTGGCAGGTCCTCTTCCTTACACTAAACAACACTCCATCACACTAGTTTCCTTCACACTAGATAACTCTCCCTCACACTAAACAACACTCCATCACAATAAACGCTCTCCTTCACAATAAGTACTCCGTCAGTATTGGTATGGCCTGTCCTCTCTTCGTCGGCGACCGAGGTTCTCCACACGTAAATCGTCCAGGTGCGCCGTTTTCTACGAGGACTGAGTGAGCAGCAGAACCACTCACTACAGATTTTTTTTTTCGTAAACTATTTGCTGTTGTTGACAGATACAATATAGAGTTGGACACGAACCTCACTTTCGGATTCTTGCTGAATAACTATTGTAATTTTTACACAATACACAGTATACACAATTCTAGTTTTAATTATCAAACTTGTTATTGTCTGGAAGGGAAGGCTTGTAATTAACTACCTATAATTGCTTATTTGTAACTACGGAAGCAGAGCTATGTCCATGCTGGTCTGGCTTCAGTGTTTACTCTGTCGTGTCATTGAAGTCTCCAAGGCGCTACATGGCCCATACGGCCTCTGCGCTTCTCTCCCTCATTGAACGTAATAATAATATCTATATAGATTGCGTCTCAGTCCCGTATTTAATCATTTGCAAAGAATATTTTTAATCATCTTTGGAACACGGTGTTTTACAGTGTGCTGCTGCGACTTCTTCATGTTGACACTTAAGAAATCTTATTGATTTTGTTTTATCCTTTTATGATCTTAAGTGAGAACATTGTGATTTTATTTGGGTTAGTAACACAAGATAACCCACGAAAGTCAGTGTGGCTTATTTCCATTGGGTTCCTATCACCAAGCTGCCACACAGAAGAGTAGTACATCCTCGGGACCCTTCCTCTCACTCAAATGTACTCCTGTTAACCTTTTCGTGTCCTTGTTCCTAGGTCTTTTATGTGTCTATATGCTCTTGCTCTATTGTCAACAGGATGGATACTCCTGCCCATAGGATGGATATGGGGTGCACAAACTAGCCACTACCATTCACAAGATGGATATGGTGCGCACATTAAACTAGCCACTACCATCCACAGGGTGGGTATAGGGTGCACAATAAACTAGCCACTACCGTCCACAGGGTGGGTATAGGGTGCACAATAAACTAGCCACTACCATCCACAAGGTGGGTATAGGGTGCACAATAAACTAGCCACTACCGTCCACAGGGTGGGTATAGGGTGCACAATAAACTAGCCACTACCGTCCACAAGATGGGTATAGGGTGCACAATAAACTAGCCACTACCATCCACAAGGTGGGTATAGGGTGCACAATAAACTAGCCACTACCGTCCACAGGGTGGGTATAGGGTGCACAATAAACTAGCCACTACCGTCCACAAGATGGGTATAGGGTGCACAATAAACTAGCCACTACCGTCCACAAGGTGGGTATAGGGTGCACAATAAACTAGCCACTACCGTCCACAAGGTGGGTATAGGGTGCACAATAAACTAGCCACTACCGTCCACAAGGTGGGTATAGGGTGCACAATAAACTAGCCACTACCGTCCACAAGGTGGGTATAGGGTGCACAATAAACTAGCCACTACCGTCCACAGGGTGGGTATAGGGTGCACAATAAACTAGCCACTACCGTCCACAAGATGGGTATAGGGTGCACAATAAACTAGCCACTACCGTCCACAAGGTGGGTATAGGGTGCACAATAAACTAGCCACTACCGTCCACAAGGTGGGTATAGGGTGCACAATAAACTAGCCACTACCGTCCACAAGGTGGGTATAGGGTCACAATAAACTAGCCACTACCGTCCACAAGGTGGGTATAGGGTGCACAATAAACTAGCCACTACCGTCCACAGGGTGGGTATAGGGTCACAATAAACTAGCCACTACCGTCCACAAGATGGGTATAGGGTGCACAATAAACTAGCCACTACCGTCCACAAGGTGGGTATAGGGTGCACAATAAACTAGCCACTACCGTCCACAAGGTGGGTATAGGGTGCACAATAAACTAGCCACTACCGTCCACAAGGTGGGTATAGGGTGCACAATAAACTAGCCACTACCGTCCACAAGGTGGGTATAGGGTGCACAATAAACTAGCCACTACCGTCCACAAGATGGGTATAGGGTGCACAATAAACTAGCCACTACCGTCCACTGTTGTGCGGTATAGCACAATAAACTAGCCACTACCGTCCACAAGATGGGTATAGGGTGCACAATAAACTAGCCGCTTCGGTGGTAAAATCTGAAATCTAAACCAAACATCGATTTCTCACATACGATTTTAAGACATTTCTTGATAAACTTTCTTTACGTTAAGTTTCGTTTAGTTAGATCGTCGTCTGTGAGCAAAATATAACTAATTATAACATATTGTAACTTCAGTAAATACTACAATACTATAATACAGAGTGTTCCGTAGTTCGATTGCTATCTCAAACATTGAGGTCCGGGGTTCGATCTCTGGTACGGGTGGAAACATTAGGACGTGTTTCACTTAAGACACCTACTGTCCCTGTTGCCTATTAGTAAAATAGGTACCTGGGTGTTAGTCGACTGAGGTGGGCCGCATCGTATGGACAAAACTGACCTAATTTGCCCGAATTGCTCTGCATAACAAGGGGCTTTCTGTATAGTAGTATGTCATTGATGTCAGCTAGGCCTGTATACCTTGTATATATACTTAAAGAAATAAAGAAATTATTATTATTATTATTATTATTATTGTTATCATTATTATTATACAGATTTTTGCAGTGCAACCCAGTGAACGGACTGTACAATAAATAGCCTGTCAAACAGTGACGTTTACATTCCAGTGTCACAGTCACACATTTGACGTTCTTAGCCAAAGGGATATACTGAGGTTGAATGGAAGGATGGAGTGATATTTGGCCTCAGTCACGTCCACTGACTGAATTTCTGGGGCGGTTCTGACTTTTTTTTTATAGATCGCTATCACACTTTAATCCAAGCATCCATAGGGATGTTTAACCAAGCGAGGATAATAATTCAGGTTAACTCAGCGATACTAAGCAGTACGGTGGTCCTCCCTAAGATATAAACTACGATAGTCTACTAACTCCAGGAACTTGTTCAAGGAATTAGAACCTGGGTCTTCTTGGTTGTAAATAGATCGCCGTAAATCAGATTTATGTGAAATAACAAGTGTATTGTGGCAACTAGTGTGTTCTAGCTAATTATTGTTCTCTATTGTGCTTAGAATTCTCTGCGGAGGAGAAAGAGGTCTATTCTGGTGGTCTACTGTGTGAGGGTCTACCGTGGGTGTCTACTGTGTGGGGATCTACCGTGGGCGTCTACTGTGTGGGGTCTACCGTGGGTGTCTACTGTGTGGGGATCTACCGTGGGCGTCTACTGTGTGGGGTCTACCGTGGGTGTCTACTTTGTGGGGTGTACTATGTGGGGGTCTACCGTGGTGGTCTACTGTGTGGGGGTCTACCGTGGGGTCTACTGTGTGGGGGTCTACCGTGGGTGTCTACTGTTTGGGGGTCTACCGTGGGCGTCTACTGTGTGGGGTCTACCGTGGGGGTCTACTTTGTGGGGTGTACTATGTGGGGGTCTACCGTGGTGGTCTACTGTGTGGGGGTCTACAGTCTACTCACCTCTGGCCTCCGCTGTACTCAAAACAAGAGTAAAGCCGACGAAGAGAACTAGGGAGCAAGTGAAGAGTTGCATGCCTGGCAGTGCAACAGCAAGCAGCAGGTCACCCGGCACTGGCACTCTCACGTGCCTGCTTGCTAGACGCAAGGGAGGAGCCGGTGGGCGGTGGTGAGAGATAGGTGGGCGGTGCGGGCGGTGCGGGCGGTGCGGGTGGTGTGGATGAGGCCACAAGATGAGTGTACCTACCTCGCCAGCTTCCTCTCCTTTTAACAGTGGCAGGGCCGCCTCCGCAGCTGACCCGTGATGCTGCACGCATGTCTTCCCCTCCCTCACGGAGGGGGGAGGAGGGGGCACGAGGAGGGGAAGGGAGGTTGGTAGGTGGTAGATGGCTGGTAGGTGGTAGATAGCTGGTAGATGGCTGGTAGGTGGTAGATGGCTGGTAGGTGGTAGATGGCTGGTAGGTGGTAGATGGCTGGTAGGTGGTAGATGGCTGGAAGGTGGTAGGTTGTAGATGGCTGGTAGGTGGTAGATGGCTGGAAGGTGGTAGGTGGTAGGTGGAAGATGGAAGGCAGAAATAACAGATAAGACTGTTTTGAGTGAATATGGAAATTTAATGTGAATTTGGTATGTAAAGACACACACACACACACACGCACGGCCCGGGTTCAATTCCCAGCGGGGCCGAAACATTTCGAAGTGTTTCGTTACACACACACACACACACACACACATACATACAACAGGCCTAGTGTCTAATCGACATGTGCCTAGGACAAAATGGTAACTAACACACACACACACACTCACACTCACACTCACACTCACACACACACACACACACACATACACACACACACACACACACACACTCACACTCACACACACACAACAGTTAACGATCAAGTCAAATTACTGAAGCAGGAAGTAAGAGAGCTCACAAGAAATGACCAGGAAATCTGCGAGAAGCTGAGTCAAAGATTTCAGGTGTTTTCAAAGAAAATTGATACATTACAAAAGAGTCGAGGAGGAAGAGTGCACCAACCAGTGCTGGACACAATACACACATCAGGAAAGGAGGTGAAGAAACTGAATGAGCTCAGAACCTCGAAGACAGCGAGACCAGATCAAATCTCTCCATCAGTTACAAGGGAGCACAAGCACTGTGTGGACCATTAACCACAATCTTCAACAGGTCAAGTGATGCCGGACAACTCAGTGGTGTGTAAGATGCACTACCAGTGTTTATGAAAGGTGACAGACGGGTGGCCTTAAAGTTCAGTGCCACATACATTTGTGTAAAATTATAGAGAAGAGGAGGAGGATAATAGCGGGGGAGCACCTGGAAAGGATTTGGTCTATTGACAACAACTAGCATTATTTTAGCGATGGTAAATTCTATCTCACAGATCTACTAGAGTTTTATGGCAAGGTAGTGAGAGAGAGAGAGAGAGAGAGAGAGAGAGAGAGAGAGAGAGAGTACAGGCTCGGGGGACAAAGGCTGCAAATCTCACTCGAGGAGGACCTCGGGGTGAGCAATGTACTGAGCATATCGTCTGAGACATCCATCAACCAAAAAAATTTCGCGGCAAACACGTGTTTGGCAAATGTAAGATTAGCTTTCAGGAACTTCAGCACGGAGTCATTTACGATGCCATATAAAACATACGGTGTGTCAGGCCTATTGTGGAGTATGCAGCTCCAGTGTGGAACCCACACCTGAAGTTAGTTTGATATCTTTATTATGCACCCCATACCCATCCTGTGGGCGTGACACCTGAAGAAACAAGTCAAAAAACTAGAAAAAATGCAGGAGTTTGCAACGAAACTAGTTCCAGTTAAGAGACATGAGCTGTGAGGAGAGACTAAAGGAGTTAATGACACGGAAGGAAAGAAGAAACAAAGGTGACATGATAAAGAAATACAAAATATTATGAGGATTTGACAGGGTGGACAGGGACGCTGTTCGAAAGGCAGGAATCAGGAACACGAGGACACAACTCAAAGTTAAAAATGTACATGAGACACAGTGATGTTAGGAAATATTTCTTCAACCCCGAAGTGGTCAGCAATTGGAACGACCGAGACAGTTAAGTGACAGAAGCGGGATTCACATATAGCTTTAAAAATACATATGATATTACTCAAGAAGCCAAGAACAAGCGAACCCAGTAGGTGTACACACACACACACACACACACACACACACACACACACACACACACAAGTCATGAAAAGGCGAAAATATAATTGAGGAGCGAAGAAAAAAGATAAACTAAAATCCGAGCTAGAAAAATAAAAGAGAAAATTTGGAAAAAAACAAAAATCCAGAAGTGAAGACTAAAGCCGAGAAAACACTGAGAGCTAAATATCATACACATAAACAAGAGCAAACTAATGAAAGAAAAGAGGAATCAAAATAAATCAGACGATATAAAGTATGATAAATGAGACAACATTTGCATAGCGTAGCTCAACAAAGTGTAGAATTAAAAAATAAGGGTCGTCCCAGGAACTGATGGAGGGGGTGAAGCAGGTGTTGAGTGCTTGGGAAGTAACTGATGGAGGGAGGGGGTGAAGCAGGTGTTGAGTGCTTGGGAAGTAACTGATGGAGGGAGGGGGTGAAGCAGGTGTTGAGTGCTTGGGAAGTAACTGATGGAGGGAGGGTGAAGCAGGTGTTGAGTGCTTGGGAAGTAACTGATGGAGGGAGGGGTGAAGCAGGTGTTGAGTGCTTGGGAAGTAACTGATGGAGGGAGGGGTGAAGCAGGTGTTGAGTGCTAGGGAAGTAACTGATGGAGGGAGGGTTGAAGCAGGTGTTGAGTGCTTGGGAAGTAACTGATGGAGGGAGGGGTGAAGCAGGTGTTGAGTGCTTGGGAAGTAACTGATGGAGGGAGGGTGAAGCAGGTGTTGAGTGCTTGGGAAGTAACTGATGGAGGGAGGGGGTGAAGCAGGTGTTGAGTGCTTGGGAAGTAACTGATGGAGGGAGGGGGTGAAGCAGGTGTTGAGTGCTTGGGAAGTAACTGATGGAGGGAGGGGTGAAGCAGGTGTTGAGTGCTTGGGAAGTAACTGATGGAGGGAGGGGTGAAGCAAGTGTTGAGTGCTAGGAAGTAACTGATGGAGGGAGGGAGGGGTGAAGCAGGTGTTGAGTGCTTGGGAAGTAACTGATGGAGGGAGGGGGTGAAGCAGGTGTTGAGTGCTAGGAAGTAACTGATGGAGGGAGGGGGGAAGCAGGTGTTGAGTGCTAGGGAAGTAACTGATGGAGGGAGGGGTGAAGCAGGTGTTGAGTGCTAGGAAGTAACTGATGGAGGGAGGGGTGAAGCAGGTGTTGAGTGCTAGTGAAGTAACTGATGGAGGGAGGGGGTGAAGCAGGTGTTGAGTGCTTGGGAAGTAACTGATGGAGGGAGGGGGTGAAGCAAGTGTTGAGTGCTAGGGAAGTAACTGATGGAGGGAGGGAGGGGGTGAAGCAGGTGTTGAGTGCTAGGGAAGTAACTGATGGAGGGAGGGGTGAAGCAAGTGTTGAGTGCTAGGGAAGTAACTGATGGAGGGAGGGGTGAAGCAGGTGTTGAGTGCTAGTGAAGTAACTGATGGAGGGAGGGGTGAAGCAGGTGTTGAGTGCTTGGGAAGTAACTGATGGAGGGAGGGTGAAGCAAGTGTTGAGTGCTAGGAAGTAACTGATGGAGGGAGGGAGGGTGAAGCAGGTGTTGAGTGCTAGGGAAGTAACTGATGGAGGGAGGGGGTGAAGCAGGTGTTGAGTGCCGGAGACGTTAGTTTAATATCTTTATTATGCACCCCATAACCATCCTGTGGGCGGTAGTCAAAAGATTACAGAGGTACATAATGGGTCCAGGGACTGGACCCCAAAGTTATGATAGCTGAACTAGTTACAAAGGTAATGAACTGCAGTTAGATCTGGTCACAATCATGGCAAGTTATAAAGATAATGAACCATCTACACTCCTATACATGGTTACAATCATGAACAAATTACAAAGTAATGAGCCACTGACACGTCCACACCCGGTCACAATTGTAATGAGTTATAAGTACAAATATTAAGTGGGTCACGCATCCACACAAGCGCGCGCGCGCAGACACACACGAGGGTGCACGCACAGACACAGACACACACGAGGGTGCACGCACAGACACAGACACACACGAGGGTGCACGCACAGACACAGACACACACGAGGGTGCACGCACAGACACAGACACACACGAGGGTGCACGCACAGACACAGACACACACAGGAGCATACAAACACATACACACACACACACACACACACATACGTGGTAATGCTTTATTTACAGTGAGCAAAGTCAGGGTATTTCTCCAGAATGATCTGTAATATACCACTGTGGATAAAATACTTTGCCATTTCTTGAACATTTCTGAGTGAGTTGTCTCTGAATTCATTAATTTTATCGCATTCCAATACATAATGACGCAGGGTGTGACAATAGTCCATCTGGCAAAGTTTACATTTCTATGACTTGATGTGCTGTTGGAGTGTGAGCAAGGTAACATATATAAAGAGAGTCAGGGGAAACTAGTCAACAGGACTCGAGCCCTGGAGGTGGGAAATGCAGTGCCTGCACTCTGAAGGAGAGGTGGGAATGGATTTTTCACTTCAGAAAACCATCTGAAGCATGATGTCTGTGCACCTCTAACAAAACAGCTATTGAATGAATGATGGTGAATGTGTATTAATGTTGGTAGAATTACCGACAATATGTTAAGTAATAGGACACAAGTGCAACTAATGTGACATTTTATTGTGGCAACGTTTCGCTCTCCAGGAGCTTTGATCAAGCCGGATTGATAAAGCTAATTGAGAGCGAAACGTTGCCACAATAAAATGTCACATTAGTTACACTTGTGTCCTATTACTTAACAGATGGTGAATGTGTTTCTTATTTTTCGTGCTCCCCTTCCTCGGTGGGTGATGGCCGGTGCTCCCCTTCCTCGGTGGGTGATGGCCGGTGCTCCCTTCCTCGGTGGGTGACGGCCGGTGCTCCCCTTCCTCGGTGGGTGACGGCCGGTGCTCCCCTTCCTCGGTGGGTGACGGCCGGTGCTCCCTTCCTCGGTGGGTGACGGCCGGTGCTCCCTTCCTCGGTGGGTGACGGCCGGTGCTCCCTTCCTCGGTGGGTGATGGCCGGTGCTCCCTTCCTCGGTGGGTGACGGCCGGTGCTCCCTTCCTCGGTGGGTGACGGCCGGTGCTCCCTTCCTCGGTGGGTGACGGCCGGTGCTCCCTTCCTCGGTGGGTGACGGCCGGTGCTCTCCTTCCTCGGTGGGTGACGGCCGGTGCTCCTTCCTCGGTGGGTGACGGCCGGTGCTCCCTTCCTCGGTGGGTGACGGCCGGTGCTCCTTCCTCGGTGGGTGACGGCCGGTGCTACCCTTCCTCGGTGGGTGACGGCCGGTGCTCCCTTCCTCGGTGGGTGACAGCTGGTGCTCCCTTCCTCGGTGGGTGACGGCCGGTGCTCCCTTCCTCGGTGGGTGACGGCCGGTGCTTCCTTCCTCGGTGGGTGACGGCTGGTGCTCCCCTTCCTCGGTGGGTGACGGCCGGTGCTCCTTCCTCGGTGGGTGACGGCCGGTGCTCTCCTTCCTCGGTGGGTGACGGCCGGTGCTCCCTTCCTCGGTGGGTGACGGCCGGTGCTCCCTTCCTCGGTGGGTGACGGCCGGTGCTCCCTTCCTCGGTGGGTGACGGCCGGTGCTTCCTTCCTCGGTGGGTGACGGCCGGTGCTCCCTTCCTCGGTGGGTGACGGCCGGTGCTCCCTTCCTCGGTGGGTGACGGCCGGTGCTCCCTTCCTCGGTGGGTGACGGCCGGTGATCCCCTTCCTCGGTGGGTGACGGCCGGTGCTCCTTCCTCGGTGGGTGACGGCCGGTGCTCCCTTCCTCGGTGGGTGACGGCCGGTGCTCCCTTCCTCGGTGGGTGACGGCCGGTGCTCCCTTCCTCGGTGGGTGACGGCCGGTGCTTCCTTCCTCGGTGGGTGACGGCCGGTGCTCCCTTCCTCGGTGGGTGACGGCCGGTGCTCTCCTTCCTCGGTGGGTGACGGCCGGTGCTCCCTTCCTCGGTGGGTGACGGCCGGTGATCCCTTCCTCGGTGGGTGACGGCCGGTGCTCCCTTCCTCGGTGGGTGACGGCCGGTGCTCCCTTCCTCGGTGGGTGACGGCCGGTGCTCCCTTCCTCGGTGGGTGACGGCCGGTGCTCCCTTCCTCGGTGGGTGACGGCCGGTGCTCCCTTCCTCGGTGGGTGACGGCTGGTGCTCCCTTCCTCGGTGGGTGACGGCTGGTGCTCCCCTTTTTCGGTGGGTGACGGCCGGTGCTCCCTTCCTCGGTGGGTGACGGCCGGTGCTCCCTTCCTCGGTGGGTGAATGCCGGTGCTTCCCTTCCTCGGTGGGTGACGGCCGGTGCTCCCTTCCTCGGTGGGTGACGGCCGGTGCTCCCTTCCTCGGTGGGTGACGGCCGGTGCTCCCTTCCTCGGTGGGTGACGGCCGGTGATCCCTTCCTCGGTGGGTGACGGCCGGTGCCCCTTCCTCGGTGGGTGACGGCCGGTGCTCCCCTTCCTCGGTGGGTGACGGCCGGTGCTCCCTTCCTCGGTGGGTGACGGCCGGTGCTCCTTCCTCGGTGGGTGACGGCCGGTGCTCCCCTTCCTCGGTGGGTGACGGCTGGTGCTCCCCTTCCTCGGTGGGTGACGGCTGGTGCTCCCTTCCTCGGTGGGTGACGGCCGGTGCTCCCTTCCTCGGTGGGTGACGGCCGGTGCTCCCTTCCTCGGTGGGTGACGGCCGGTGCTTCCCTTCCTCGGTGGGTGACGGCCGGTGCTCCCCTTCCTCGGTGAGTGACGGCTGGTGCTCCCCTTCCTCGGTGGGTGACGGCCGGTGAAGGTGAAGATGAAGTGAAAGTGAAGTGAAGGTGAGGATGAAGTGAAGGTGAAATGAAGACGAATTGAAGGTGAAACGAAGATGTGGTGAAAATGAACTGAAAACTAAAGCTGAACTGAAGGTGAAGCGAGAGTGAAAGTGAAATTGGAAATATGAAGATGCAAAGGTGATAAAATCATGGGAGTGGATGTGTGAGGGGTATCATGGAGGACCAGGAGCTAGCGTCTACCATCCTGCTAGCTCAGATAAGTAATTACCTGGGTGGTCACACCTGGGAGATATCACACATGGGAGGTCACACCTTGGAAGATCTATCTGTGAGGTCACACCTGTGAGGTTACACCTGGGAGGACCTGTCTGTGAGGTCACACCTGGGTGGTCACAGCTGTGAAGTCACATCTGGGAGGTCACACCTGGGTGGTCACAGTTGTGAGGTCACATCTGGGAGGTCACACCTCTGAGATCACACCTGTGTGGTCACACCTGGGAGGTCACACCTGGGAGGTCACAGAATACCTCCTTCCCTTCAATAAACTATAAAAACACTTGAGGCCAACACAGTCACAGTAGTGGCGACAACATTGGATAACTCGCCAAATAAGATTCATTATGGACGTAGATGCGCCACTGACCACATTTATTATTTACGACAACAACTTGGCTTTACCATAATGTTATTTTAAACAGACGTGTTGATTTTTATTTAATTCAGATTTCATAGATCTTGGTTTATATGTTTGTTGAAAGTTGTTTAAGGCGAGTGTTTGATATTGATGGTTTGTGTCTCCTGGGGTTAACTTCTAGCTCCCATCCCAGGAGTTTATGCAAACCGGCCTGGTACTTAAGATAAGATAAGATTTTCTTCGGATTTTTAACCCCGGAGGGTTAGCCACCCAGGATAACCCAAGAAAGTCAGTGCGTCATCGAGGACTGTCTGTCTTATTTCCATTGGGGTCCTCAATCTTGTTCCCCAGGATGCGACCCACACCAGTCGACTAACACCCAGGTACCTACTTGCTGCTAGGTGAACATGACAACAGGTGTAAGGAAACACGTCGAAATGTTTCCACCCGCCGGGAATCGAACCCGGGCCCTCTGTGTGTGAAGCGAGAGCTCTAGCCACCAGGCCACCGGCAAATGATCTTTCTCTCTCTGGATCGCTACACTGAGGTGCTGGAAGAGATAAGTAGCAACCCTCGGGTCCCTGGTGGTTTCCTCCTAGAGGAAGCCCATGGTTTCCCCAGGACCGAAGAGTTTCTGACACTACTAGGACTATCTGATACTAGTGAGCCAAGTTCCTATATTTGTTGACCTTGTGATCTTCCCTGTAATCAGCAGCACCATCCTGCTGACCACCACTAAATGGGTTGCAGGTGTTGTCTAGGCTAGATGCACAGGTATAATCCCACACCAGCAGTCTACTCTTCTTCCAGGTGTATATTGTGACCCCTTCTGGGCGGCTGACATGTGTATCTGGGCTTCTGGGTAGTTAAGATTTAAACTGAGCACTGACCTACAGCAAGGTTCTCTCTAGACTGAGCAATGACCTACAGCAAGGTTCTCTCTAGACTTAGCACTGACCTGCAGCAAGGTTCTCTCTAGACTTAGCACTGACCTGCAGCAAGGTTCTCTCTAGACTGAGCACTGACCTGCAGCAAGGTTCTCTCTAGACTGAGCACTGACCTCAGCAAGGTTTTCTCTAGACTGAGCACTGACCTGCAGCAAGGTTCTCTCTAGACTGGGCACTGACCTGCAGCAAGGTTCTCTCTAGACTGAGCACTGACCTGCAGCAAGGTTCTCTCTAGACTTAGCACTGACCTACAGCAAGGTTCTCTCTAGACTTAGCAATGACCTGCAGCAAGGTTCTCTCTAGACTGAGCACTGACCTGCAGCAAGGTTCTCTCTAGACTGAGCACTGACCTCAGCAAGGTTTTCTCTAGACTGAGCACTGACCTGCAGCAAGGTTCTCTCTAGACTGGGCACTGACCTGCAGCAAGGTTCTCTCTAGACTGAGCACTGACCTGCAGCAAGGTTCTCTCTAGACTGAGCACTGACCTACAGCAAGGTTCTCTCTAGACTGAGCACTGACCTACAGCAAGGTTCTCTCTAGCCTGAGCACTGACCTACAGCAAGGTTCTCTCTAGACTGGGCACTGACCTGCAGCAAGGTTCTCTCTAGACTGAGCACTGACCTGCAGCAAGGTTCTCTCTAGACTGAGCACTGACCTGCAGCAAGGTTCTCTCTAGACTGAGCACTGACCTGCAGCAAGGTTCTCTCTAGACTGAGCACTGACCTACAGCAAGGTTCTCTCTAGACTGAGCACTGACCTGCAGCAAGGTTCTCTCTAGACTGACCACTGACCTGCAGCAAGGTTCTCTCTAGACTGACCACTGACCTGCAGCAAGGTTCTCTCTAGACTGAGCACTGACCTGCAGCAAGGTTCTCTCTAGACTGAGCACTGACCTGCAGCAAGGTTCTCTCTAGACTGACCACTGACCTACAGCAAGGTTCTCTCTAGACTGAGCACTGACCTGCAGCAAGGTTCTCTCTAGACTGAGCACTGGGCTATAGCAAATCGTATCCTGACGATGTCGTCGACTTCTTGGTATCTAACATGCCAACCTTGCACAATTCAGAGCACACAAACCATACTGGTCAGCTAACGATTTGCCACAAATACAAACACACTCCAGCGACCTGTCCACGAAGATCCCCCGATAATAAATTCACAAACTACGTACAAACACTGCGGTCCAACCACTGTTATATCTTCGAACACAAACAAAAAAAAATACCAATCAACAACCGTAACAATTGTGTCGTGAGGAGAATCGACTTCATCTAAGCAAGAACATGTAGCCAACCCTTGAACCATTCAGGTTTAGCGTTTCACCGTGATTATAATAATTATTATTGAAGACGCTTAAGACGCATTGGATATGCAAATTGCAGAGTCTGATATCTCTTGAGATGATTTAAGATGGTTTTTGTGTTCGAGGTAGATGAGTCTGGATACTGCAGCGTAGTGCTGACACTGATGAAGAAATGACTTTTGCTGGGACAGTGTTTTGCCCTGTGTACAGTATTATCATGTTTCGATCATGTTTCGGTATAAGGTGAGGTGAAGCTCTACGTAGAGCGAAACAAAACGAAAGTTGTCAACACTGAGGGGAACAAGACGATAAAGCACACCCAACTGTTGCACATGTCTTACTCTTCAACTTGTCGCTATTATATACCAGTTTCAACAAAACGATAGAGCTCTACAGCGAGCGAAACGTCGTCAAATTACGAGCTTTCCCTGTGTCTTCATTAATTTCTAAAGAAAAAAAACAAATCTGATCACGGCGCGTGAGACTCAGTACGGCAGTTGCAACACAACGCGCAGCATATGCAACGTACACAACACATGCAACACACGGGTTGAAATAACACACAGTTAAGTCTAGTACTGCTTCACTGTATCAGTATTTGGGTGGAGTATGCAAATGATGAGGTGCTGCAGCTGTAGCTGCTAATTCCTCGTGGGAGAGGTGCTGTTTGCAGACGTCACTCACACCAGCAACTCCTTACATTGTTGCTCTCTCTCTCTCTCTCTCTCTCTCTCTCTCTCTCTCTCTCTCTCTCTCTCTCTCTCTCTCTGGATATATTATCAATACTTCTGACACGGTATATAGAAGTATTCTCTTAAGAATCACCACTTCAGACACTTGGTATAGTACCACCACTTTAGACAGTCTGACTCTTGATCCAAGGAACTGGACTTTGGATCAAACCTTTACTTCCCATCTCCATTCCACCCGTTCCCTTCTGTTAATATGGATCTTGCGGTCTTAGCGCACTACAGTGCCATAAGCTCGGGCCCCCACCCGTTGTGTGACGAATACAAGACTAATGTGTTCATATGTTCAGTCTCCTGATAACGTTAACTTGATCATGAAGGTTTAAACATGAGGTAATCTTTATTTCAGTTAAGGTAAGGAAGAACGCAGAGCTGTACTTTATTGCAGATGAAGTTCTCTTCTGTTGTAGATTCGCCGGTATAATCGCCAGGTCCGGGCCTTTTCCAAGAGGTGGCTCGGCCTTGGCTCCCTGTCGAGGGAGGAGGTACAAGTACCTCCTGGTCTTCTGAGACCAGCTGTCCCCAGGCCTAGCCCCATTCCCCGCCCCCGCGGGGCTCGGAGGGAGAAACTAGGCACCTTGGTTGCCACAAACCCCACCCACACTGGGCTCGAAGGGAGTGGCAGCTGCATAGCAGCAGACGATGTAAGGAGGTGCAAAGGCAACAAGCACTACAGGATCCTTTTGGAGTCACACCCCACCTTTGGGCATTAAGCCCTTGCGCTGGGGAAGCTCAAGAAGGCCTCATGGTGTGTGTGTTGCTGCTACTACTACTACACTTGGCCGTTGCACTCTCCTCTCTTGTAGATGAAGAAGGTAGAGGTAAATGCAGTTAAGTGCTGTCTACTTCAGCTATGGTAGGGATGACACCAGTAAAATATTTCGTACGTCGCTTGAGTTAAGAAAGACTGCACCATTACCCAAGCAGCTCACACTCCTCCAGCTCACACTCCTCCAGCTCACACTCCACCAGCTCACACTCCTCCAGCTCACACTCCTCCAGCTCACACTCCTCCAGCTCACACTCCACCAGCTCACATTCCACCAGCTCACACTCCTCCAGCTCACACTCCTCCAGCTCACACTCCTCCAGCTCACACTCCTCCAGCTCACACTCCTCCAGCTCACCTCCTCCAGCTCACACTCCTCCAGCTCACACTCCTTCAGCTCACACTCCTCCAGCTCACACTCCACCAGCTCACACTCCTCCAGCTCACACTCCACCAGCTCACACTCCTCCAGCTCACACTCCTCCAGCTCACACTCCACCAGCTCACATTCCACCAGCTCACACTCCTCCAGCTCACACTCCTCCAGCTCACACTCCTCCAGCTCACACTCCTCCAGCTCACACTCCTCCAGCTCACACTCCTCCAGCTCACACTCCTTCAGCTCACACTCCTCCAGCTCACACTCCACCAGCTCACACTCCTCCAGCTCACACTCCACCAGCTCACACTCCTCCAGCTCACACTATAACTAGCTCACACTCCACCAGCTCACACTCCACCAGCTCACACTCCACCAGCTCACACTCCACCAGCTCACACTCCACCACTTCACACTCCACCAGCTCACACTCTACCAGCTCACACTCCACCAGATCACACTCCACCAGATCACACTCCACCAGCTCACACTCCACCAGCTCACGCTCCACCAGTTCACACTCCACCACCTCACACTCCACCAGTTCACACTCCACCACCTCACACTCCACCAGCTCACACTCCACCACTTCACACTCCACCAGCTCACACTCCACCACTTCACACTCCACCAGCTCACGCTCCACCAGTTCACACCCCAGCAACTGACTGCAGAAAATATAATGATTAACTTGCCTCGGAGGACCAGGTTGGTTTCCAATCATAATTTTTTCTGAGTTTTACTTGAAAAATGACTCGAGGAGAAAATAAGTGAATATTGGTTGTATTTGTTGCTCATTTGTTATGTATTTATTGTGTTTTTATTGATTGATAGAAAGTATCGTGATTACTGACTTGTGTTTGAAAATAATAATACGATTTCGCCTATATATAAACACACACACACAAAACATACATCTGTTCTGTCCAATTATTAGTTCGACAGATTGTAGTCTTGATCAAAAATGTCCCTAACCTCTCCTGTACTCAAATGGTCAGCCGATTTCCTTAACCTTCTTCATAGGACATTCCCCTTAGCTTCGCAACAAGGTTAGTTCTGGAGCTAAGGGGAATGTACTATGAAGAAAGGTTAAGGGAAATCGGCCTGACGACACTGGAGGACAGGAGGGGTAGGGGAGACATAATAACGACATACAAAATACTGCGTGGAATAGATATGGTAGACAGAGACATGATGTTCCAGAGAGGGGACGCAGAAACAAGGGGTCACAATTGGAAGTTGAAGACTCAGACAAGTCAAAGGGATGTTAGAAAGTATTTCTTCAGTCATAGAGTTGTCAGGAAGTGGAATAGTCTAGCAAGTGATGTAGTGGAGGCAGGATCCATACATAGCTTTAAGACGAGGTATGATAAAGCTCATGGAGCACGGAGAGAGAGGACCTAGTAGCGGTCAATGAAGAGGCGGGGCCAGGAGCTAAGTCACGACTCCTGCAACCACAATTAGGTGAGTACACAGTAGTAGCGACCAGTGAAGAGGTAGAGCCAGGAGCTATGAATCTACCCCTGCAACCACAACTAGGTGAGTACAGGTATGATAAAGCTCATGGAGCAGAGAGAGAGAGTGACATAGTAGCTACCAGTGAAGAGGCGGGACCAGGAGCTGTGACTCGACCCCTGCAACCACAAGCAGGTGAGTACACACACAAAAAGACACAGTAGAAAGCAAGGAGATATCAGATGCACAATAAATAACTATGTAAAGATAAAAAGTGAGTCTCGTTAAGGGTTTGGCGATGGGGCCCCATCATCAAATCAACGACTCGGTTCAGCCAATTATAATGCGAGTTTAACAATGACAAAGGTGACGTGGATACCACTTGCATTTTAATTGGCTGAACCGAGTCGTTGATTTGATGATGGGGCCCCATCGCCAAACCCTTAACGATGGTTCGCTGGTTGGAGGGGAGCCTATGTGGGTGCGTTTAACATGCTCCGAATAAAGGTTACATACTCTTTGCATGCAACACGGGAATACTACAGCGCACCGGAACCCTGAAACAGGAGAGAAATTGTTTTACAACGACGTATATGAGAAGGAAGATAAATGTGACACATGATGTGAAGGAGGACGTAATACTCAGAGAAAGTAATATTGAAGTATGCAAAGAACTTTGTTGAAGATTCAAGGGAATATTCTTGGACGATGATGAAGGAATAAGAGAGAGAGGGGGAGGGAGGGAGAGAGAGAGAGAGAGAGAGAGGGGGGAGGGGGAGGGAGAGAGAGAAATCTAGTTTCCACTCGCCTTGATGGTGGTAAGGGGCTCTTGATCCAAGAAATTGGAGCTATCCTCCCTTTCCATGGATCTACCTTGTATGCATCACATTCCTCAGGCGCAATATGATCAGGTATGTGTTTAGTGCTTCACCCTGAGTATACTAATAATAATAATAATAATAATAATAATAATAATAATCACCCACATCAAGTATAAGAACTTAGCTACCACAAAAAAAGGTAAAGCTCTTTGAAGAGCTGGACACAGAGAGCCGTGAAGCCTGACTCACAATATACTTGAATGGGTTTGATGGGTAAGAAGAGAATGGGGGCAGCTGCTGTGAACATAATGACAAGATTTAAAAAAGAAATCACAAGAATGGTAGCAGCTGTGCTGGACCGCTGGTGCAATGGTGGTAGTGAAGAGAGGACGGGGAGGCGCTGGACCGCTGGTGCAATGGTGGTAGTCAAGAGAGGACGGGGAGGCGCTGGACCGCTGGTGCAATGGTGGTAGTGAAGAGAGGACGGGGAGGCGCTGGACCGCTGGTGCAATGGTGGTAGTGAAGAGAGGACGGGGAGGCGCTGGACCGCTGGTGCAATGGTGGTAGTGAAGAGAGGACGGGAGGCGCTGGACCGCTGGTGCAATGGTGGTAGTGAAGAGAGGACGGGGAGGCGCTGGACCACAGGCTGTGTCAAACGTGATCACTAAACCTCTGTGGGGTCACTCGGCGCAACGAGTGGTGGAGGCTCGATACACCTTCCACTAATCACTAGACAGACACGCTGCTATGGCAGCCAGGCTTCCCATGTGATGTGCATAATGCTCAAAGATCCAGGAACAATGTTGCAACACAGCGGATGAAGTAATTGATTAGAATGAACCAACATTATTATAGTAATAGTATACTGATGAGTAAGACACATATGTAACACTTGGACACATATGCAACATTTGGACATATATGCAATATTTGGGTATCTTTATTGGTGTTCACTCCCTCAGGGACAGAACACCTTAAGAGGCACGTAAGTTCCCCTGTCTTCTAATAACATGTTCATTTTTCCACTATAATCTACCTTGTCTGAGCTGTGCTCACACCTCTACAACACAATTGTCATCAAAGATTTGTTAAGTTATACCATGAATTAAGGAAAGATCCTGGACTTCACCTTACGAAACAAAGCAAATGCGATAGTAATTATGGACAAGGTAGATTATAGTGAAAAAATAAACATGTTATTAGGAGACAGGAGAACTTACTTGGCCTTTAACACGAAAGTCATGTCTGTATTCGACTGAAGAAGCTTATTGCACAGGCAAAACTTTTCCAGCAATATAAATGCCCAAGTGTTGCACATGAGTCTTATTCATCAACCAACATTGTTCCAGGAATGAAAAGTCGTAAGTAAGTAAGTTTATTCAGGTATACACAAATACAATTACATAGATTATCATACATAGCAACATATGTGTAGAGAACCCAGGATAACCCAAAAAAGTCAGAGTGACTTATTTCCATTGGGGTCCATTACAAACCTATTGCAGTTCAACCACAGAGTTACTACATTGTCTACATTTACCTCGACTACAAGAAAGCCCTTGAAACAAATACTTGAACAGGTTTCATTACAGGAAGAGAAGAGTGTTGTGGAAGACAGGTTCAACCCAGCTGGGCAACTATGCAACTTAAAATTTAAACTTCGCGTTTTTTCCGCAGTGCGTATTCAAAATATAGTCGCACTTCGGTGCATATTTTTTTTAATTGGTGTTCACGCATGCAGTAATTAGTTAAATTCGATTAACAGACTTAAACGTGAGTTGCATGGGGATGCAAGTCTATCGTCAGATAGACCGGAGATCAAACACGTTTAAATATATACGAGGCTCTATCCAAAAAAAAACAAATAAGTAAAAAACTCAATGATTTAATGATGAGCTTTTAAATCCGAGGAAATTAAAGGAGCATCAAAAACAATGATAACTGTTACTCGTCAAATGATCATCTCTGAGTTTTTGTTTTGTTTTTGTTTGTATGAATGTTCAAAATAATATTTTTGTGATGCGATTAAAATGATAATCTTGTACAGTGCCATAAAACATCCCGTATTTACCTTGTTAGGAAAAAAATAATAATAGATAAGCTAAAAGTATTTAAGTAATTTCTTAATTACAACTGAAAAGACTTAGTTGAACAGTGCGTCACCCTTCTGTCCCTGTTACTGTCCGTCCGTCCGTCCGTCCGTCGCTGCCTATTCGTTAGCCGCTGTTCGTTCGTTAGCCGCTGTTCGTTCGTTAGCCGCTGTTCGTTCATTAGCCTCTGCTCCATTAAACACAGGTACAGGCGCCAATATAACCAATGTGGTTCTTCCCTATGAGCAGATATCTTGGACGTGAAGACCTTGAAGGTGGTGTGTCATTGTTGCTGGGATGATGATACCTGGATCCTGTCTTCGTTTGTGTCCTTGTATTGGTCTAGTCTTGAGTATTACTTTCAGGTCTACTCTCTGGTATGCACCTTCCTATTATATATGCTGGATCCATCATTTGGAACTTCTTTTGAAGAGAGCTTCCATGTTGATTCTGGAGAGCTTCCTCTGGACCTATACTTCGTGGAGCTGAGTTTACAGGATTTGTCTACGGACTCTAGGCTACAGCACAAGCCTGGCAATCCAACCAGGTAGTGCTTGGGGAAGTGCTGTGGTAGTGCTTGGGAAAGGTGGTCTATAAATGGGAGCTTGCAGCGCCATGTGTCAACCCATGCATGGGTACAACCTGCCCTCACGAGTTAGGGATTTAGCATCACTACCGATCAATAGAACAGTTTTTCCTCTGTCTGCCCCTAGACGCTTCCTAAGATTCATCTCTGCTGGCGGTGCACAGGGAATGCTAAGAGCCTGGCACCGGCACTTCAGTTATTTCCTCGAGCATTAGTCGTTCTGCGCTATAAGGATTAAGGACCCACCTTCCTGGTGGGTCCAAGAGTGAGAAGTGATATGGATTTTCGTTGATATTTGCCGGTTAGTCAATGTTTGTGGCAGATGGCATTGCTTCATTTTAATTCAGCTTGTTTTTTACATCTGCCCTGGGACCTGTTTGACACACCATCCCAACGCTATCTTGGTACAGAGGACATCTTCGACAATTTTACTGTCTAACCACTAATTAAGAGGTACCTACTTAGCATGGGCCAGTAGACTCGCTACAGTGCCTCTCATTTCAGTACGCTGAGGTCAGTGGTCACGTGTGGTCATACCTGTCCTAAGCTGTCTGGGAATTAGCGTGGGGTGATACCGAGCACATGGCTCACTGCAGTGTTTTAGTATCTCAGGTTGAAGTGTTGAAGAAGGAGGTTCTACTACTTCAGGAGGAAAATAGGAGGCTGAAGCTTCGCCTAGATGGGTGTGGGAGTGAGTGTGAGATGGTTGGAGCTGGTAAGGAGGAAATGGTTACCAACAGTGAAAGTGGCAGCCGCTTTAAGTGGCAAGTGGTTCACAATTCAGGAAGAAGGAAGATAAAGAAGGTTAATAGTGAAGATGTGAAGGTAGGAAATCGATTCTCTGTTCTCCAGGACGAGTGTACTTCAGTGGTCAGTGAGGTTAAAGGTACCACTGACTCCCTGCTAATCAAGGTAAGAATATTCTGATTGTGGGAGACTCTCAGGTAAGATATATGGACCGTGCCTTTGTAACAGAGACAGGAAGGTCAGACAGAGGGTGTGCCTCCCAGGAGCTGGTATTGGTGACATAGTCAGCAGGTTGGATAATATTATGTCAGGTAATGGGAACAAGCCTATTATCTGTCTTAGTGCTGGTGGTAATGACATTGGGAAGGGCAGAAGACAGGAGCTACTAGATAAGTATAGGTCAGCCATAGAAGTCGTTAGGTCTAAGGAGGTATCCCAATCATATGTAGCATTTTGCCTAGAAAGGAGTGGGCAATGAATGGATGTCTAGGGCAATTGGTATAAATTGCTGGCTAGACAGGTACTGCAAGGAACTTGCAATTCCATTCATTGATAACTGGGACAAATTCTATGGCAAACGTGATATGTATGCAAGGGATGGGGTTCATCTCTCTGGGGCTGGAGTGGTTGCATTAGCCAATTCGATTGAGGGGTCATTCGAGACTTGTCTAGGACTTTAAACTGATAGATTATAGAGGTATGGGTGTTTGTGGGAAACA
Source organism: Cherax destructor (assembly GCA_009830355.1). Classification (NCBI taxonomy): domain Eukaryota; kingdom Metazoa; phylum Arthropoda; class Malacostraca; order Decapoda; family Parastacidae; genus Cherax; species Cherax destructor. The sequence continues at coordinate 321 of WNWK01010251.1, read as the reverse complement.
ATCAGGCTGTGGTATTAGGCCTGGAAACAGCAGATATTTCCAGGATACCCCAGGGTTATGTTTAAAAGATAAGATTCAAAATAAAGTTGTTTGTAAATGCAAAACAATTGATCAACAAACAAAGAGAGATAGTAGAGGGCAACGAGTGACTAGCTCCCTTGAGGTTTACTATACAAATAGTAGGAGTCTAAGAAATAAGATAGATGAGCTAAGATTACTTGCAAGTGCAGGTAATATAGATATTATTGCTATAACAGAGACCTGGTTCAACCTGAAAGATAGAGAAATGCCTTCGAGTGCAACATTCAGGGTTACAAACTA
>WNWK01010250.1:0-71353 GCA_009830355.1 Cherax destructor | reverse complement strand
CTACTACTAATACTACTTATATCACTACTATTTCTAACACCACTAGTGTTTTCACCTCACCTTGACAGTATATATACCAACTATGTCCATTTATCGCTTGTAACGGCTTGATAAAGCTCCTGGAGAGCGAAAGCGTTCCACAATAAAATGTCACATTAGTTGCAATTGTGTCCTTTTACTTAACATATTGTCGGTAATTCTACCAATATTATTAAACTCCTTATGTATGAATCCCCGTCTATATTGCTTCTCATATTGATGTTTCTTGTTAATGGATTTTAGTAAGCTGTTAGTTAGCCATGGGCAACCTAACCGTTTATTCGTAATCTGTTTCATTTTTATAGGACAATGTTTGTTGTATAGTCTATGTAATTTATTAAGAAAGGTGTCTGTCCACTCATCGATACCCTTGGCATTTGGGAATTCTATAGCCCAGTCAACTGTGTCTAGCTCTGTTGTGAAGTTATTTATTGAAGCTTGGTCATGGAGTTGGAATGAAACTTTGGTGTATTCTAGGGGCGGTTTACTAATGTTTGTTAAGAGGAAGGTGGGGTAGTGGTCTGTGGTGCTGTCTGTTATTATCCCCGATTTAAGGGGGGGCTAGGATATTGGTCCATATATGGTCGATTATGGTTGCACTCTTATCAGTAAGCCTAGTTGGTTTGGTTATTGTTGGTATGAGAAGTGTGTTGTTCATATTGTTGATGAAATCGGTTACTGGCTGGTCATCTGGTAGGCCAAGGTTGATGTTGAAGTCTCCAGCTAAGATAAGGTGGTGTTTGTTCAATTGGTTGTTTGTTATTAGCGTTTTTAGTTGATCGCTAAAATTTGGGATGTTTGTATGAGGCATCCGGTAAATGGCCCCGATGGTTATGGGAGTCTTAAGGTTTTGTGCAGTAAATTTAGCAAAAATATATTCTCCATATTCATCATTATAGCATTTGTATCTTATAAATGCTATAAATGATATATTCCTACCTCACCTCCCACAATGTACTCAACCACTGTCAATTTGGATTCAGGCCTAATAAAAATACAAATGATCCCATTATACATATGCTAGAAATAATTTACACCGCTCTAGAGAAAAAAGAAATCCCAGTGGGAATCTTCATTGATTTACGTAAAGCTTTTGATACAGTTGACCATGATCTGTTACACCTAAAATTATCACACTATGGTATAAGAAGGCACTCCCTCAACTACCTAAAATCATACCTTAGCAACAGAAACCAATATGTGTACACAAATGGAGCTAGCTCTACCGCGCAAACTAATTACAGTAGGTGTCCCACAGGGAAGTGTTCTTGGCCCACTTCTCTTTCTCATTTACATTAACGACCTACCAAATGCATCTCAGCTACTCAAACCCATACTATTTGCAGATGACACTATATACGTTATCTCTCACCCAAGCCCAGACATACTTGCCAACACTGTAAATGCTGAATTGCAGAAAATATCTACCTGGATGATGACTAACAAACTTACTCTAAATATTGATAAAACCTATTTCATTCAGTTTGGGAACAGAGCTACAAATGTACCACTTAACATAATGATAAACGGGTCCCCTATCACAAAACTCACTGAGGGAAAATTCTTAGGAATCCATCTTGACAGTGGCCTAAAATTTCAGACACATATACAACAAATTTCCAAGAAAGTCTCAAAGACCGTTGGAATACTATCCAAGATACGATACTATGTTCCACAACCAGCTCTCCTTACCCTATATCACTCACTCATTTACCCCTACCTCACCTATGGAATCTGCACATGGGGCTCAACATCAATAACTCATCTCAGACCATTGATAACACAACAAAAGGCAGCAGTTAGAATGATAAAAAATTCACACTCCAGACAACATACTCCACCAATATTCAAAAATCTAAACTTACTCACCATAAAAGACATCCATACTTTTTACTGTGCCTATTACATACATAGAACAATCTATGCAAATATTAACCCACCACTTAAACTTCTCCTTACCAACTTTAACAGAACACATGACCATAACACTAGACACAGATCACTCCTCAATGTTCCCCGTGTCCATCTAACACTATGCAAAAACTCAATGCATATAAAAGGCCTGAAAATTTGGAATTCATTACCTGTGATTGCCAAAGAAACCCTGCCTGTACCCCAATTCAAAATGATGCTAAAAATCCACCTTCTCACCCAAACCTAGGTGCACAATATCAAACATTCCCAACAAAGTTGATTAATCACTAAAATGTAAAAACCTATTATAAATAATGCATATTGAGCTAACTGTTTCTATAACATTAACAAAAAATAATTCACTCTCTTGTACTCTGTGTAACTTATATAATGACCATATAAACTGAAATTGCAATGCAACTAATTGTTTTAAATTGTTTGATCTCATTCAATTAATTGCATTGCAACAATTAATAAATTATTATGTTCAACTTATGTTCAAATTTTACAACTTACATACACAATTATACCTATTTTGTAAATTATCAACCATAATTTTTTACCATGTAGTCTACTATTAATTAGTCTTAAGAATGCCCACAATGCACAGCATATTAGGGGCTTTTGGCATGTACACCTCATTTATACCTAACTATGTATCATGTCTAAATAACAACATTGTATCATGTCTAAATAAACTATTATTATTATTATTATTATGCAATTAATATTTTGTGAAGGGATTCAGGGAAACCGGTTAGCTGGACTTAAGTCCTGGAGGTGGGAAGTACAATGCCTGCACTTTATAGGAATTGTGTTGAATGATGGTGATAGTGTTTCTTTCTTTTTTTGGGTTGCCCTGCCTCAGTGGGAGATGACCGATATGTTGAAAAAAAAATGCAAGTACAGTGGACCCCCGGTGTTTGTTATGCTCCAAACTCGAACAATTATGTACGTAAGTGTATTTTTGTAAGTGCTTTTGTAAGTGTATTTTTGGGGGTCTAAAAGGACTAGTCTAATTTACATTATTCCTTATGGGAATAAATTCGTTTGGTAATGGCACTTGAACAGCATTCTGGAACGAATAAATTACGAAAACCGGGGGTCCACTGTAAATTTACTTTCATAAATGTACTATCTACACTTTTGTTTGGTTTGACTGAAGCAAGACTGTTAATTTTGTTATGAGAGCCATTCTCTCAGGTTTTATTATTTTTTTTGTGCATTGTAAGACCTTCCTGCTTTTTGTTATTTGATTAAATAATTGTGCATTCACCAGGTGCCTGTTGATGCTCAAGACAGCGAGGGTAAGACAGCTTTGCATCACGCCGCATCTCAAGGACATGCCGATGCTCTACTCTTTTTATTAGGGAGCAAGAGTAATGTGGAGGTGAAGGATAATGCAGGCATGACACCATTCCTTAGAGCTGTAGAGAGATCCCAGCTACATATTGTCCAGATGCTGCTTCAAAGACGAGTGAGTTAAAATAGACATATGCTATTTCTCAATCAGAGATTAATGATTTAGAGTCAACATTTGCTAATTTCTGATGGTTTGTCAATACTGTCATTTAATGTTTTCAAGAGAGAAAGTCTCAGATGGCTTTGCCCTGATTTCTTTATCATTTATGTATACTTGTATTGATTATGTGATCATTTGGTTTCTGGCTGATTTTTTAAATTTTGCTTTGCATTAATGAAATCTTAAAATACTTATACAGTACCTGTATTTCCACTGCACTGGCCATCTGAAAAGTTAGGGGGACCCCAAAAAGGAAAGACATTAAATTCAATAATTCAGTAGCTATCTTGCCGGAGTTGAGTGGACATGACCTGACAAACTCCCACTCAGTACTGAGAAGACCTTCTATATAATGTTTGGGAACAAAGCAAAAGATATTCATTTGAACATAAAGATAAACAGTACACCAAATAATAAGCAGGATGAGGGAAAATTCTTGGTTATACTTCTGGACAACAAATTAAAATTCATTACACATATTCAGAATATTTCTAAAAAAAAAAAAAAAATCCAAATACTAGTGGGCATTCTCTCAAAAATACGTTATTATGTTTCCCAGTATGTATTCCCGTCTCTTTTGTCCTCTGTAATCTACCCATACCTCACCTATGGAATCTGCATGGGGATCAACAACAGCTAATCTCCTTAAACCTGTTGTTACTCAGAAAAAATGAGTTCTCAGAATAATTACTTATTCAGGCTTCAGGCAACCCCTTATTCAAAAATTTCAGTTTGCTTAATGTACAAAATATTCACTCTGTGCATGCTATGTCTACAGGACACTCAATTCAAATTTTAACCCAGAGCTTAAATTTTATCTGGAGAGCTGCAACACAAGTACAGTGGACCCCCGGTTATCGGCCATAATTCGTTCCAGAATGCTGTTCGAGTGCCGTTACCGAACGAATTTATTCCCATAAGGAATACTGTAAATTAGATTAGTCCGTTTAGACCCCTAAAAATATACTTACAAAAGCACTTACAAAAATACACTTACATAATTGCTCGAGTTGGGAGCAGTACGAAATCCGGGGGTCCACTGTATCTCTTTGACATTCCATGTGTACAACTCAACCTGTTTAAAAAACTCTATGCAGATAAAAGGCCAAAATTTTGGAACAGGCTGCCTGAAAACACCAAAAGTTCCCCGTCTTCCAAAATTTTTACTAATATTGTTAAATAACACATATTAAATCTCACATAAATATTACGTATATCTATTAACTGTCTGTAAATTCTCATGTTGAATCCTTCCTATGAAAGCCATGCGTGCCATAAAAGGAGACTAAAATGTTGGGAGCAAGGGGCTAGTAACCCCTTCTGTATAAATTACTAAATGTGAAAAGAGCTTTGTTTTTCCTTTTTCGTCACCCTGCCTCAGTGGGAGATGGCTGATGAGTAAAAAAAATTGTCATGCTTTGATTTCACCACCTCACTTCAACCATCCTGTTAAACTGATATAATTTATTTGTATTAATTTAAGCTATAACTTGGTCTAGATATGAGTACCCAGTAATATGTAAGCCTTATGATTAGTTTGTCTGAAATGCATTTGCATAATTAATGCCTTTCTTCTGAGCTTTATATTGTATCAAATTATATCTGTGGTGGTCTGGTGGCTAGAGCTCTCGCTTCACACACGGAGGGCCCGGGTTCGATTCCCGGCGGGTGGAAACATTTCAACGTGTTTCCTTACACCTGTTGTCATGTTCACCTAGCAGCAAATAGGTACAGTGGTACTTCGAGTTACGATATTTTTTCGTTCGAGAATGCTGTTCAAGTGCCATTACCAAACGAATTTATCCCCATAAGGAATAATGTAAAATAGACTAGTCCTTTTACACCCACAAAAATATACTTACAAAAGCATTTAAAAAAATAAACTTACATAAAAGGGCGATTTTGGGGACCATCGTAACTCGAGGTACCACTGTACCTGGGTGTTAGTCGACTGGTGTGGGTCGCATCCTAGGGGACAAGATTAAGGACCCCAATGGAAATACAGTGGACCCCCGAGTTTCGTAAACCCCGGAAATCGTACATTTATGTAAGTATAATATTGTAAGTGCTAATGGAAAAGTATTTTTGGGGGTCTGAAATAGACTAACCTACGTGACATTTTTTCTTAAGGGGGTAAATTCGTTCGGTAATGGCACTTGAGCAGACTTCAGGAGTGAAGTTTTTACGAAACTCGGGGGTCCACTGTAAGACAGACAGTCCTCGATGACGCAGTGACTTTCTTGGGTTATCCTGGGTGGCTAACCCTCCGGGGTTAAAAATTCGAAGAAATCTTATCTTATCTTATCTTAAATTCAAAATATAATTGATGTGAATGTATAACTGTTGTAACTAATTTGTAAGGCTCATAAGAAATAAATTTTTTTTATTTTTTTTTATTTTGTTAATTTTAACATCCAGAGTCCAGATGGTTTTTTTTTAAACTTGTTCATGTTATGCAGTATGTTTATTGCTTTGAAAAATTTTCAGTTACTATACTAATTATGTTATCTAATATCTAATTATTTCTTAGATGCAAGTTGTCACGTTAAATTGTACGTTTAATTGTAGGTTACAATGTAATAATTAAAACATTTTATTGTCAAGATTAATTTATTATTTTACATTCAGTTATTCAAATGATCTTGTCTTTATGTTAAATACTTTTATGAGTTATTGACCATGATGATGATTATTGAAAACTCTCTTTAATTTCAGGTGGACATGAAAGTGAGTGACTATCAAAGAAACAACTGCTTACATTTAGCTGCCAGAACAGGGGGAACTGAACTCTTGACAGTATTACTGGACTGTGGAAGTGACTGTGATGCCCCAAATGCCCTTGGTCACACCCCGTTGCATATAGCATGTTCTGAGAACCAGGAGGAGGCAGTAGAGTCTCTACTGAGGCATGGTGCTAGTGTTAATGTATCAGACAAGGAAGGTGTTACTCCACTTATGCTTGTTGCTAAAATGGGTAGTGTCCCACTTGTTGAGTCTCTTATTGATCATGGTGCGGATGTCTCTCCTCTTGATGCTAGTAAATGGTCAGCAGCTGATTATGCTCGCTTTACAAATCACAATCAGTTGTATAATCATCTAAAGGCACTGATGCAGGAGGATGGAAGTTCATCCTTGGTTCCACAAGGCTTGCTAAATGTTAGCGATGATGGTAGTGATCAAGACATTGCAGCCACAGGGCCACCTTCAGAAAATAATCAGAGTAATTGTGATAGAGAAGATAATTCTTGGAGTGACAGTAGTGATGCTGATTCTGTTAAGGAAAAGCCCAAACTCAACCTTACTAAATTTTTGCTCTCATCAAATGAATCTAGTGGTAAAGTGTTTGCCAGTGCTACACATGAGGGTAATAGTAGTCAGGTGTCAGGTCCCCCCAAACCACCACGTCTTCATACAAGCTCTTCAAGTATTGCCTCAGAAGTAGATGCCAAAGAAAGTGATGTTTGTAGTGATAAAGATGACAATTTAAAAGGCGATGACTCATGGAAATCATCATCATCAGAAGAAGATGAACCCAAGTCAAAGTTGAAATCTTTTGCTTTATTCACAGGAGACCTGAATTCTCGTGAAAAAATATTCAAGAAAAAGGAAAATCAAGAAGAGATGGGCCATGTAGTATCTCACTCTAGAACAAGCAGGGAAGATCTCCTTGCTGAACTAGGATTAAATGACATGGCATATCAGTCATCAGAAGATGATGTATCTTTTGATGAGGAGAAGCCGGTTCTACCACTTGAAGGAACACCTAAGAAAATAGTTATAAGCCATAGAGACTCCATGTCTTCAGAAGATGATAATATAAATCTTACACCAAGTAAAACACTTCCTCATTTATCCATATCTCAGTTAGCAGATGGAGTATCTCCAAGAAAGAAACACCAGTCTCCTAAACTAACACAAGAACAGCCTGTAGAATTGATTAAGATAAACTCTTCAGCATTTTCTTCACTAGAGAATTCTGATGGGAAAAGCAGGAAGACTTCTATTTCAAGAGAATCTCCAAGAAAGTCTCCAATGAAGAGGTCTCCAAGAAAGCTGAAGAGGTCCAGCAATTTTGACAGTGATAGTGATGAAGAATTGACATCACCACAACGTCCGCAAAGAAGAAAAAATCACACACCCACGAAAGGAAAGCTAGGGCAGCAGTCAACTGAAACCTTGGCTTCAGACCAGGTTAGCTTGGCAAGTGAAGAAGAAAATAAAAAGTTCAAATCAATAGGTAATGACGCTTCAGTGATCTGTGCCAAAAACAGTAACAGTAATAGTGATAGTGCTCCAATGTTATCTCTGGAGGAAAAACAAAAAAGTGATCATTTAGAAACAATAGAAAATATAAACAAAGGTGGTAAATCATCAGAAACTGATAGCAATAACACTGCAGGAGGTAGTGTGCCATTTCTTTCTACCAATACTAGTAGCTCATGCACAAATACTCTGCCAACAGTTATAGGAACTTTAGGCCGGGTGGGAACAATGCAAGAAACAGAGGAATTGTGGGAAGCTAATGCTAGTATAAGTCTAAGCAAACATTCTAGTTCTAGTAGTAGAAGCCCCAACTCCGATGATGAGGAACCAAAAGATTTCATTGGTAAATCAAGAAAAGTTATTGATAATTTACATTTACAAATGACTACACATGAAACAGACAATAACAGAATAAATGAAACTAAAGTAGAAGATACTTCCCACACCATTAGTAATGATATTTTAGAGGGTAAATCAGTTATTGCAGAGTCCCCTAGATCATCAATGTCTCTGAATGCAGTTCTAACTTCATTGGAACTATCATCTGCCAAAGAAAAAGGTAATCTAGAGATAGTTAAAGAAAAATTACCTATTGCTTCTTTGGACTTACTGTATTGTAGAGAAAATCAAATGAATTCGGTCTCTTCTAAAGAAAAATTGTCACAAAATTCTATAAATAAAGAAAACAAATTGGATATAAATCAATTAGCACCTAACCAAAATGCAGAGAAATCAAAGCTGTTACACAAAAACACTAAAACTGATGCAGCCAATGGTGCTTGTAACCAAGCTGCTTTAAGCACAACACATCATAAAACTGAATCAGGAAGTGGGCATTGCAGCATGGCTTTCAGTGATGAAGATTCTAATATTCAGGACCTGGTGTCTACTCCTCATGGACTGGATGAATTAGATGATGGAATCTCAGCTGATTCAACAGAAACAGAAGAAAGCACCCACATTAATTCAGGTCTTAAGAACTCTCTTCTTACTCCCTTGTCATCTCTTCCTGATGCACACGATGTTGCACAGCTTCAAGATTTTGTGCGAGAGCTTCGGCTAAAATTGGAAAAGGAATTTGGGCGTAGAGCTGCTCTAGAAACCAGAGTGTCAAACTTGCAGCAGCAAGAGAAGGAGTTGAAACTTTTCAGTGAAGAACAAGAGCTTGAGCTACAGCGGCAGCAGCGAGAGGTAAGAAGAGATGCTCTGCCTTAACAAAGTTTATTTATAACCAAAGTTGTTAAAAAGTTATATGGTTCAACTCTGATTGAAAACAGTACTACAGTATACTTCCCAATCCATTGACTGGTCAGTGAAAGCTTTCATATATTCTTCAGAACATTTACACATGCATTGAGACCTACATACATTTACACATGCATGTACACTTATTTGTATACACACCCACCTGAGTTTTCTTTTATTGTTCTTGCTCTTATTTATTTCCTTTCATCTAAATGGGAAAATGAAAAAAGAATCCTTCCTCTGTAAGCCATGCTTGTTGTAAAAGGCAACTAAAATGTCAGGAGCAAGGTTGCTAGTAACCCCTTCTGTATAAACTACTAAAATTAGGAAGAAGAAAAACTTTATAAAGTTGGGATGTTTTAATGTTCTTGGATGTAGTGCATCAGATGATAAGAAAGAGATGATTGTCAATGTTATGAGTGAAAAGAAGTGGATGTCCTGGCTCTAAGCGAAACAAAGCTGAAAGAGGTAGGAGAGTTTCAGTGGAGAGAAATAAATGGGCTTAGGTCAGGTGCATGTACAGTGGAACCTCGGCACTCAAACTTAATTCATTCCAGAAGGCTGTTTGAGTGCCGATCTGTCCGAGTACCAAACAAATTTTTCCAAACGAATTTTCTTTTTGGATAGCTGTTATCACTAACCCTCTTGGGCTCCATGGTGACTTATTTAAACAAATAATATAAAAAAACACCAAAAAATGTGAAGAAACACAAATAGTTTACAGCAAAATTCTGGCAGGCCAGGTTTGTTTGGTCAAGTGCCGAGCAAATGGTTGACTACCGAGTAATTTGTTTACTGAACAAAGCATTCGAATACCGAATTGTTCAAGTACGGAGCTGTTCGAGTACAGTGGACCCCCGAGTTTCGTAAGGTTCTTACTTCGTAAACATCGTGTTTCGTAAGCTTTTTACGACTTCGAGAATCGTAAAACCGCTCGTGTTTCGTAACGTATTAGACCTGTCCGCCTGCTCCGCGCCTGCGCGGGACGCAGGACGCCGCCAGTGAAGCGTTGTTTACCATTGAGAGAACATTACCTAGCGCGCTCTTTTAAACATTCACACTACATTTGGTGTTTTTTTGGTTGTTTTAGTGATTGTCACTGTGAAATAAGTCAAAATGGGTCCAAAGAAGCTTCCTAGTGGCACCCCTGTGGTAGCATTCATTTAGGGAGTGTAGCATTCATGCAGGGAGTGTAGCATTCATGCAGGGAGTGTAGCAGGCATGCTGGGAGTTTAGCAGGCATGCAGGGAGTGTAGCATTCATGCAGGGAGTTTAGCATTCATGCAGGGAGTTTAGCATTCATGCAGGGAGTGTAGCAGCCATGCAGGGAGTTTAGCAGGTATGCAGGGAGTGTAGCATTCATGCAGGGAGTGTAGCATTCATGCAGGGAGTTTAGCATTCATGCAGGGAGTTTAGCATTCATGCAGGGAGTGTAGCATTCATGCAGGAAGTTTAGCATTCATGCAGGGAGTTTAGCATTCATGCAGGGAGTGTAGCAGCCATGCAGGGTGTTTAGCAGGTATGCAGGGAGTGTAGCATTCATGCAGGAGTTTAGCATTCATGCAGGAGTTTAGCATTCATGCAGGGAGTGTAGCAGCCATGCAGGGAGTTTAGCAGGTATGCAGGGAGTGTAGCATTCATGCAGGGAGTTTAGCATTCATGCAGGGAGTGTAGCATTCATGCAGGGAGTGTAGCATTCATGCAGGGAGTGTAGCATTCATGCAGGGAGTTTAGCATTCATGCAGGGAGTTTAGCATTCATGCAGGGAGTGTAGCAGCCATGCAGGGAGTGTAGCATTCATGCAGGAAGTTTAGCATTCATGCAGGGAGTTTAGCATTCATGCAGGGAGTGTAGCAGCCATGCAGGGTGTTTAGCAGGTATGCAGGGAGTGTAGCATTCATGCAGGGAGTTTAGCATTCATGCAGGGAGTTTAGCATTCATGCAGGGAGTGTAGCAGCCATGCAGGGAGTTTAGCAGGTATGCAGGGAGTGTAGCATTCATGCAGGGAGTTTAGCATTCATGCAGGGAGTGTAGCATTCATGCAGGGAGTGTAGCATTCATGCAGGGAGTGTAGCATTCATGCAGGGAGTGTAGCATTCATGCAGGGAGTTTAGCATTCATGCAGGGAGTTTAGCATTCATGCAGGGAGTGTAGCAGCCATGCAGGGAGTGTAGCAGCCATGCAGGGAGTTTAGCAGGCATGCAGGAGTTTGGCATTCATGCAGGGAGTTTAGCATTCATTCAGGGAGTTTAGCAGGCATGCAGGGAGTTTAGCATTGATGCAGGGAGTTTAGCAGGCATGCAGGGAGTGTAGCTTTCATGCAGGGAGTGTAGCAGGCATGCAGGGAGTGGGGATTTCCCTTCGTAGAGGCTGAAGAATTCCTCCCCCAACAAGTGTTTAATTGTGATGAAACAGGCCTGTTTTGGAAGAAAATGCCCAAGAGGACCTTCATTACTCATTACTCTATCTTCCAGATGCCTGCAACTCTTCAATAAAGGTAAGTAAATGTATACAGTCATCCCTCGGTTTTCGATTTTAATCCGTTCCAGATGGATCAGCTAAAACCAAAATCGGCGAAAACCAAAACTATTTTCCCCATAAGAAATAATGGAAATTCAATTAATCCGTTTCAGAAACCCAGAAGTTTGGAAAAAAAAAAATTTGGGGGGGCCTTAAAGATAGATTTACATGCAAAAATGAATGAAATGAATGTGGCACTTACCCTTACTGAAGACTGATGTTGTTGGATGGAAGAGAGATAGGAGGGGAGAGGGTAGAAACCCTAATTTTTGGAAGGGGAATCCCCCTCCATAAGGACTAGGTACCAAGTCCTCATCTGGGTTCACTTCCCTTCTTTGTCTTTTAATCCCACTAGGACCAGCTTGTGATTCACTGCACACCTGTGGCACTAAATATCTCTCCAGAGAGCTCTGTATCTGGCGGCTCTTTAAAATGTCCCTAAAATGGGACATGGAATTGTCATTGTAAAAGTAGCCAGCACGGATTGCAACATCTTTGTCAGGGTGATGTTCCTCCACAAATGATTGCACCCTACTCCACATTGCACAAATCTCCTTAATCTCTGAAGAAGGCACCTTACATCTTTCTTCCTCCACTGAAGCAATTTCCTCAGATCTGTTTTGTTGTTGTTGCAGCTCAAGCTCTTGCAGCTCTTCAGTGGTTAGATCTTCATTGTGGTCCTCCACCAACTCTTTCACATCCAACCCCATAGAAGTCCCCAATTCCACAATACTTTCCACAACTTCCATAGGCTCATCAGGGTTAGCTTCTAACCCTTCAAAATCCCTCTCTTGTACACAATCTGGCCACAACTTTCTCCAAGCAGAGTTCATCGTCCTGGAGGTCACTCCCTGCCAAGCTTTATCTATAAGGCCTATGCAATGGAAGATATCGAAGTGAGCCTTCCAGAACTCTTTTAGGGTCAATCTAGTGTCTGAGGTTACATCAAAGCACCTTTGAAACATTGCTTTGGTGTACAGTTTTTTAAAGTTTGCAATGACCTGCTGGTCCATGGGCTGGAGGAGAGGAGTGGTGTTAGGAGGCAAGAACTTCACTTTTACAAATCTGAATTCCTTAGGCATTTGGTCTTCCAAGTCTTGAGGATGACCAGGAGCATTGTCCATTACCAGGAGGCACTTAAGTGGCAATTTATTCTCCAATAGATATTTCTTCACACTGGGGCCAAACACTTGATTAAACCATTCCAGGAAAATTTCCCTAGTGACCCATGCCTTAGCATTAGACTTCCAAAACACACACAATTTACCTTTGTCAACACTGTATTTGTTGAAAACACTGGGATTTTCAGAGTGATACACGAGTAAAGGCTTCACTTTTAAATCCCCACTAGCGTTCCCACATAACATAAGAGTTAGCCTGTCTTTCATAGGCTTGTGTCCTGACATTGCCTTTTCCTCCTGCGTGATGTAGGTCCTCCTTGGCATTTTCTTCCAAAAGAGGCCTGTTTCGTCACAATTAAACACTTGTTGGGGTTTAAATTCTTCTGCCTCTACATATTCTTTAAACTCACGCACAAATTGTTCAGCCCCATCTTTATCTGAACTGGCACCTCACCATGCCTTACAACACTGTGTATGCCACTTCGCTTCTTGAAGTTTCGAACCAGCCTTTGCTGGCCTTAAATTCATAAACCTCAACACTGGTTCCAGGCATTTTCTTTACAAGATCGGCATGCAACAGCCTTGCTTTTTCACATATGATGGATTGCACAACACTATCACCCGCTAGCAGTTTTTGGTTTATCCACACCAATAACAATTTCTCCATATTTTCCATTGTTTGTGATCTCTGTTTCGTTATCGTATTCACCCCTTTCGCAACATTAGCTTCCGTGATTTCCTTTCTCTTTGCCACAATGGAACTGATGGTTGATGGGTTTTTCTTGTATATCCTGGCGAGCTCGGCAATACGTACACCACTATCATATTTTTCTATTATTTCTTTCTTCATTTCTACAGTGTTCCTCACTTTCTTTACCAAAGAACTGGCACTAGGAGCTTTCTTTGGGCCCATGGTAGCTTATTTAGTAGTCACACACAATAATCAAGGGCCAAAAACAATGAATTGTTAATAAATGTTTTGTATAAACTCCTGGGGTGATGTTCACTCAAGCATAAACAATGCTAGACTGCGTGACAATGTGCGTGGGAGGTGCGTGGGTGGCGGGCCTACGGCCTTTGTATGTGCGCGGCACTGGTGGACAGGTCCCATACGGTCGGCGAAAACTAAAACAATCGGCAAAAACTAAGACAAATTTTCCCTGAAAAAAGTCGGCGAAAACCAAAATCGGCGAAAACTGGGACAAGCGAAAACCAAGGGATGACTGTATATATATATTGTTTTTAATTATTTTATATGTGAATATTTTTTTGTGGAACGGATTAATTGTATTTACATTATTTCTTATGGGAAATAATGGTTCGAATTTCGAAAACTTCGTGTTAAGTACTAGCTCCTGGAACGGATTAATTACGATACTCGGGGGTCCACTGTACTGAGGTTCCACTGTAATAGAGTTAGAGCTAAGGAAGGAGTAGCAATAATGTTGAAGGATCAATTAGGGCAGGAAAAGCAGGAATATAAATGTATAAATTCATGGATTATGTGGACCAAAATAAGGGGCGGATGCAAAAAGTGGGTTATACAGTGGTCCCTCGGTTTTCGTGCATCTCCAAACTCGAACACTTATGTAAGTGTATTTTCGTAAGTGCTGTTGCAAGTGTATTTTTGGGGGTCTGAAATAGACTAATCTACGTGACATTATTTCTTATTGAAGTAAATTCGTTTGGTAATGGCACGAGCAGCATTCTGGAACAAATTTTCGGCAAAAACCGAGGGACCACTGTACTAAGTGTTTATGCACCTGGAGAAGAGAGGAGTGTAGAGGAGAGAGATTTTGGGAGATGTTGAGTAAGTGCTTGGGGAGTTTTAAACCAAGTGAGAGAGTAATTGTGATGGGGATCTAAATGATAAAATGGGAGAAACTGTTGAAGAGAGTGTATAGTTATATTTTAAGAAAAAGAGGATAGGTGTACAAGATATATCTTTGATAAGTTTTGAGAGTCTCACTACTCTCGGACCCCGGCCATGGGCCAGGCTCATTTGGTGCTTGCCTGGTCAACCAGGCTGTTGCTGCTGGAGGCCCACTGCCCCACATGTCCATCACAGCCTGGTTGATCTGGCACCTGGTGAAGATGCTTGTCCAGTATCCTCTTGATGGTTTCTACACTTGTTCCAACAGTGTTTCTGATATCTTCTGGTAAGATGTTGAATAGTCTGAGGCCACAAATGTTGATATCGTGTTCCCTTATTGTGCCCACCGCACCCTACTCCTCACTCCAGTATGTTGTTATGGCAGTGTGGAGATTTGGGACCAGGCCCTTGAGTATTTTCCAGGTATATATTATCATGTATCTCTCTTTCCTCCACTCCAGTGAGTACATGTTCAAGACTTTAAGGCATTCCCAGTAATTTAAGTGCTTTACTGGCTGTGTGTGCCGTAAATGATCTCTGTATTTGTTCTAGTTTTGATATTTCTCCTGCTTTGAATGGGGCCGTCAGCACTGAGCAACATTCCAAATGAGGGAGCACTAGCAATTTGAAGAGTGTCACCATTGGCATTATTTCCCTTGTTTTGAAAGTTCTCAATACCCACCCCGTCATCCTTCTGGCTGTCATGATCTTAGTCTTATTACATCCTTTAAAAGTAAGATCAGCTGACATAATTATTTCCAAGTCTTTTACGTGTTCCTTTCATTCTATTTGGTTACCCTCTTGAGTTTTTTGTATACAGTGTTCCTTATGAGTTCTTCATTCTTTCCATACCTAAGCAGCTGGAACTTACCACCACTGAATGTCATGTTATTCTCCACTGCTCACTGGAAAACCCTGCTTGTGTCTTCCTGTAATTTTTCAGTGTCTTCTACCGTAGTGACTTTCATGCTTATTTTAGTGTCATCTGCAAATGTTGATACAAAACTGTGACAGGTGCTTTGATCTAGGTCTGCTATGAGAATGAGAAACAGCAAAGGTGCTGGGACAGAGCTGTGGGGAACTGAGCTTTTTACCTCACTGATGCTGGATTTTGCTCTGTTTACAACTACTTTTTATGTTGTGTGTGTTAGAAATCTGAAAATCCATCTGCCTGTCTTCCCCGTAATGTCTATGGCTCTAATTTTGTGCGCTCTCACTCCATGATTGCATTTGTCAAATGCCTTTGCAAAGTCTGTGTACATATATCACATCTGCATTTTAAAGGTTGTCCTCCAATGCCTCCATAATTCTGTCATAGTGGTTCAGCAGCTGTAACAGGCATAACCCAAACCATGCTGGTTTGGGTTATGCCACTTGTGCTGGTCCATGAAATTTGTAATCTACCATCTCATCATTCTTTCGAAGATCTTTATGATGTGAGAAGTTAGGGCTACTGGTCTGTAATTTTTAGCTAGTGCTCTACTACCTCCCTTATGCAAAGGAGCTATGTTTGTATTTCATCTAGATCTAGGCTTTTTCTCCAAAGAATACTGAGGGATCATGTTAGTAGTACTTTGCTCTTCTTTATAAATAGAGCATGATATAGGGCGTAATGACAATAGTTTGTTGGACTATGCATTGGTGGATAAAAGGTTGATGGATAGGCTTCTGGATGTACATGTTTATAGAGGGGCAACAGATATATCAGATCATTATTTAGTTGTTAAGTAAAAGGACACAAATGCAACTAATGACACATTTTATTGTGGCAACGTTTCGCTCTCCAGGAGCTTTGTCAAGCCGTTACAAACAATACATGGACACACAAGGTATATATAGGTTCAGGGTGAGGTGTAATACTAGTGGTGGTAGAGGTAGTAGTGATATAAGTTGTAGTAGTAGTAGTGATACAATAAGGTAATACAATCAACTTGCACATGAGTAAAAGGTGATAAAAGCAATTATTTGGGTAGTATAAAAATAGGTTAGACAAATATTTCTGTTGGAGGTTGGAAAAGAGAAGGCCTGTAGCAGTGTTCCACATCCACAAAGTGCTTGTGTAGTAGGAGAGACTATGTGATGGTAGGGTTTACTGTTTTCAGGAGGATTCTTGCTAAGACTTCAGAGATGGTAAAGCTACCTTTGTTTTGTTTAATTGTGTTAGAAACAGCGATAAGTGCTGATTCAAGGCACTTGCGTCTGTGGAAATCAGTTTCTTTGATTACTAAACGGGCGTCAACAACATTAAATCACCTTAGACCACTCATAACCCAGCAAAAGGCTGCAGTCAGGATGATAACAAATTCCCACTCTAGACAGCATACTCCACCTATATTCAGAACCTTAAAACTACTCACCATAAAAAATATTCATACCTATTCATGTGCCTTCTACATACATAAAACTCTACATGCTAATATTAACCCTGCGCTCAGAATTCTCCTCAACAACTTTAATAGGTCCCACGAACATGACACAAGACACAGATCACTATTTGACATACCCCGAGTCCATACTAACCAATGTAAAAATTCTATGCACATAAAGGGCCCCAAAATCAGGAATTCATTACCAGTAAATATCAAGTTAACCTTGTCGGAAAATCAATTCAAGACTCTTCTCAAAAGTCACCTACTCACCCTATACTAAATACTCATACTGTAACAAACTTCCAAACCCAATATTATTTTACTTAAGAAGATCTCATTTTGATATGTTCATCCTCCTTAACACTTGTTGCAATCTCATATCATCATATTGTCATTTAAAATCTTATAGTATCATCATTTTCTTAATTTGAAATAAAATATATACCTAGATGAAACTCTAAAAACTATTTCTAGTATTGTTATTATACTAGTATAGCATCAACATACTGTAATTTGAAATAAATTCTACAACTAGATTAAACTCAACCAATTTCTCTTGTATTGTCTTTAAATAGTATGTATAACCATTTAATAATTTAAATAATATAGAACTAGAATAAACTCAATCAATTTCTTTAGCATTAAGTACTTAGTGAATAAGTCTCTAGAATAAACTGCCCCTAATGCCATGGCATGCCAGTGGCTCTCCTTGCATTACAGTTTTATAATTGTATTGTATTTGTAACTACCAATAACATTGTACACTTGTAACATGCATTGAAATAAAAATTATTATTATTATTATTATTATTATTATTATGATTGGTGGAATTTCAGTGTTGTACACAGGCATTGTTCAGGTTATCGTTCCTACATGCATTAATGTGTTCATTGAGGCGTGTTTCGAGGTTTCTTGCTGTTTCTCCTACATAAATCCTGTCGCAGCCTCCACAGGGTATAGTGTAAACCCCTGCTTTGATTGGTTCATGGTGCTTGGATTTTGTCCTTGTTAGATCCTTTATAGAAGTGCTGGAAGCAATGGCGACTCTAGTGTTAGCTTGTGCAAGTACTTTAGAAATGTTCGATGCAACCAGGAACACTTTCCTGAGAAGGCCTTTCGACCCCCAAAGGGTTAAGGAAGTAAATTTGTTCGGTAATGGCACTTGAGCAGCATTCTGGAATGAATTTTCGGCGAAAACCGAGGGACCACTGTATATCAATGACCTTGACGAGGGAATTACTAGTGATATGAGCAAATTCGCCGATGACATGAAGATAGGTAGGATAATTGATTCAAACATAGATGTCATAGAACTACAGGAAGATTTAGACAAACTTAATTCATGGTCAGAAAAGTGGCAGATGCAGTTCAATGTAGATAAATGCAAGGTTCTGAAGCTCGGGAGTGCCCATAACCCAAGCACTTATAAGTTAAATAACGTAGAACTTAGCCATACAGATTGTGAGAAGGACTTGGGGGTGATGGAAAGCAGCAACCTTAAACCAAGACAGCAATGCCTAAGCATACGTAATAAGGCAAATAGATTACTGGGATTTATATCAAGAAGTGTAAGCAACAGAAGTCCAGAGGTTATATTACAGCTTTATACATCATTAGTAAGGCCTCACCTAGATTACGCAGCTCAGTTCTGGTCTTCATATTACAGAATGGACATAAATTCGTTAGAAAACATTCAGCGTAGAATGACTAAATTAATACATAGCATTAGAAATCTTCCTTACGAAGAAAGATTGAAGACCCTTAAATTACATTCACTTGTAAGACGTAGAATGAGGGGAGACATGATTGAGGTATACAAGTGGAAAATGGGTATTAACAAAGGGGATATAAATAAGGTCTTGAGGATATCTCTCCAAGAGAGAACCCGCAATAATGGATTCAAGTTAGATAAGTTTAGATTTAGAAAGGATATAGGAAAGTATTGGTTTGGAAATAGGGTAGTTGATGAGTGGAACAGTCTGCCTAGTAGGGTTATTGAAAGCAAGGACATTGGGTAGTTTTAAATTTAGGTTGGATAAATTCATGGGTGAGAGGGGTTGGATTTGAGTGGGACTCGCGCATGAGTGGGTAGAATTGTCAAAGCTTATTTCTTGGGTAGCATTGAAAATTGGGTTGAGCAAATATTCTGTTAGTGGGACGGTTTGTGAAGGACCTGCCTAGTATGGGCCAACAGGCCTGCTGCAGTGTTCCTCCTTTCTTATGTTCTTATAAAACATAATCCCTCCAAACTGCCAATATCCCAAACACCTCCTTGAAAGTGCAGGCATTGTACTTCCCATTTCCAGGACTTAAGTCCGGCTAACTGGTTTCTCTGAATCCCTTCACTAAATATTACCCTTCTCACACTCCAACAGCTTGTTAGATCCCAAAAACCATTTGTCTCCATTCACTCCTATCTAACACGCTCACGCATGCTTGCTGGAAGTCCAAGCCCCTCGCCCACAAAACCTCCTTTACCCCCTCCCTCCAACCTTTTCGAGGATGACCCCTACCCCGCCTTCCTTCCCGTACAGATTTATACGCTCTCCAAGTCATTCTACTTTGATCCATTCTCTCTAAATGACCAAACCACCTCAACAACCCCTCTTCAGCCCTCTGACTAATACGTTTAGTAACTCCACACCTCCTAGTTTCCACACTCTGAATTCTCTGCATAATATTTACACCACACATTGCCCTTAGACAGGACATCTCCACTGCCTCCAGCTGCCTTCTCACTGAAGCATTTACAACCCAAGCTTCACACCCATATAAGAGTGTTAGTACCACTTTCATACATTCCCTTCTTTGCCTCCATGGATAACGTTTTTTGTTTCCACAAATACCTCAACGCACCACTCACCTTTTTTCCTTCATCAGTTCTATGGTTAACCTCATCCTTCATAAACAGATCCGCTGACAAGTCAACTCCCAAATATCTGAAAACATTCACTTCATCCATACTCCCTCTCTCCAATGTGATATCCAATTTTTCTTTATCTAAATTGTTTGATACCCTCATCACCTTACTCTTTTCTATGTTCACTTTCAACTTTCTACCTTTACACACCCTCCCAAACTTGTCCACTAACCTTTGTAACTTTTCTTTAGAATCTCCCATAAGCACAGTATCATCAGCGCCCTAGCATTTACTTCTTTTACAACCCCATCTATAAATATATTAAGCAACCATGGTGACATTACACATCCCTGTCTAAGACCTACTTTTACCGGGAAGTAATCTCTCTCTCTCCTACATACCCTAACCTGAGCCTCACTATCCTCATAAAAATTCTTTACAGCATTTAGTAACTTACTACCTATTCCATACACTTGCAACATCTGCCACATTGCTCTCCTATCCACTCCAGCATATGCCTTTTCTAAATCCATAAATGCAATGAAAACTTCCCTACCTTTATCTAAATAATGTTCACATATATGCTTTAATGTAAACACTTTATCTACACATCCTCTACCCACTCTAAAGCCTCCTTGCTCATCTGCATCCCTACTCTCTGTCTTACCTCTAATTATTTCAATAATAACCCTACCGTACACTTTACCTGGTATACTCATTAATTAAACTTATTCCCCTATAATTTTTACAGTCTCTTTTGTCCCCCTTCCCTTTATATATAAAGGAACTGTACACGCTCTCTGCCAATCCTTAGGTACCTTTCCCTCTATCATACATACATTTATTAAACAAAAATACCAACCACTCCAACACTATATACCCCCTGCTTTTAACATTTCTGTAATGATCCTGTCAGTTCCAGCTGCTTTACCCCCTTTCATTCTACGTAATGCCTCATGCACCTCCCCTACACTCACATCCTGTTCTTCTTCACTCCTAAAAGATGTTATACCTCCTGGCCAGTGCATGAAATTACCGCCTCCCTTTCTTCATCGACATTTAAAAGTTCCTCAAAATATTCCCGCCATCTACCCAATACCTCCAGCTCCCCATCTACTAACTCCCCTACTCTGTTTTTAACTGACAAATCCATTTGTTCCCTAAGCTTTCTTAACTTGTTTATCTCACTCCAAAATTTCCAAGCTGTACTAATTTAAACTATAAACTTGGTCTAGATATGAGTACCCAGTAATATGTAAGCCTTATGATTAGTTTGCCTGAAATGCATTTGCATAATTAGTGGCTTTCTTCTGAGCTTTATATTGTATCAGATTATATCTGTATTATACTTAAATAAAATTCAAAATATAATTGCTTTGAATGTATAACTGTTGTAACTAATTTGTATGGTTAACCTCATCCTTCATAAACCCATCTGCTGACAAGTCAACTCCCAAATATCTGAAAACATTCACTTCTTCCATACTCCCTCTCTTCAATGTGATATCCAATTTTTCTTTATCTAAATCGTTTGATACCCTCATCACCTTACTCTTATCTATGTTCACTTTCAACTTTCTACCTTTACACACCCTCCCAAACTCGTCCACTAACCTTTGCAACTTTTCTTTAGAATCTCCCATAAGCACAGTATCATCAGCAAAAAGTAACTGTGTCAACTCCCATTTTGTACTTTTTTTTTTTTTCAACAAGTTGGCCGTCTCCCACCGAGGCAGGGTGACCCAAAAAGAAAGAAAATCCCCAAAAAGAAAATACTTTCATCATCATTCAACACTTTCACCACACTCATACATAATCACTGTCTTTGCAGAGGCACTCAGATACGACAGCTGAGAATAGTCCATTCCCTCCCAGCTGTCACTATCCCAGACCCCTCCTTTAAAGTGCAGGCATTGTACTTCCCATTTCCAGGACTCAAGTCCAACTAAATTAATTAACTGGTTTCCCTGAATCCCTTCACAAAATGTTACCCTGCTCACACTCCAACAGCTCGTCAGGTCCCAAAAACCATTCGTCTCCATTCACTCCTATCTAACACGCTCACACATGCTTGCTGGAAGTCCAAGCCCCTCGCCCACAAAACCTCCTTTACCCCCTCCCTCCAACCTTTTCTAGGACGACCCCTACCCTACCTTCCTTTCCCTACAGATTTATACGCTCAGCCCAAGTCATTCTACTTTGATCCATTCTCTATAAATGACCAAATCACCTCAACAACCCCTCTTCAGCCCTCTGACAAATACTTTTAGTAACTCCACACCTTCTCCTAATTTCCACATTCCGAATTTTCTGCATAATATTTACACCACACATTGCCCTTAGACAGGACATCTCCACTGCCTCCAGCCTCCTCCTTGCTGCAGCATTTGCAACCCATGCTTCACACCCATATAAGAGTGTTGGTACCACTATACTTTCGTACATTCCCTTCTTTGCCTCCATAGATAACGTTTTTTGTCTCCACAGATACCTCAACGCACCACTCACCTTTTTTCCTTCATCTGTTCTATGGTTAACCTCATCCTTCATAAACCCATCCGCTGACACGTCAACTCCCAAATATCTGAAAACATTTACTTCTTCCATAATCCCTCTCTCCAAAGTGATATCCAATTTTTATTTATTTAAATTGTTTGATACCCTCATCACCTTACTCTTATCGATGTTCACTTTCAACTTTCTACCTTTACACACCCTTTATTATCATTATTATTATTATTATTATTACTATTAATATACCAGCAATCAGGGGAAAGTGTTAAGTCTATGGGGATCATACAGTGCTAGGGAATGGATGGTAGTCAGGTTTGCTTCAAGGAAGGGGAGGGTAAGTCTCCTTCTGTAGATCAAGAGCTCCTCACTGGTGTTGTTGCATCTTCCTTGAGGACTAATATTGTAGTGAGCCTTTCTACTCTTTAATCATTCACTTTTTCTCTGCAGATTTCTACTCTAACAGGACGTATGAAACAGCTTGAATACCAGAGCAAGTGTGAACAAGATTCTTCTCGCCTTAAGGAGCAGTCTCTTGAAGATTCTCAGCAGAGGTGTGCACAGCTTGAAGAACATTGCAACACTCTTCGTGAGCATGATCAACAGCAAGAGCAGCTGGTCAACTCTCTCATGCTACAGCTTCAGACTAAGGAGTGTCTTAACCAGAGTCTTCAAGGAATGCTGGAGGAGCTTACATCTCAAACAAAGTAGGTATCAGGTAATAATGAACTACAGTGGCAGGATCACTTAACATTTGATTCTCTCTTCCTCCCCAAAAAAACACTTAATTAAAATTATGCATGTTTTTAATACTATGTCAATTTTTAATTTTGCACTCTGAAGTAGGGATGTTAAATGTTGCAGTTTTATAACTGTAGTGTAAGCATGCCTCTGGCAAGACAGTGATGGAGTGAATGATGATGAAAGTTTTTCTTTTTCGGACCACCCTGCTTTGGTGGGAAACGGTCGATGTGTTAATAAAAAAAAAAATTAATTTTGCAACAAAATTAGCATAGCAACTTATCCTGAATCGTGATGCCAACACACTTCTAACAAGACAGTGATTGAGTATATGACAGTGCATGTATTTTCTCTCTCTTTTTTTTTGTGGGGGGAAGGTTTCCTACCTTGGTGGGAGATAGCTGGCACAATAAAAAAAATCACCTAATATATCTAAAAATTTGGGAGCAAGGGGCTAGTAACCCCTTCTCCTGTATACATTACTAAAGGTAAAAAGAGAAACTTTTGTTTTTCTTTTTGGGCCACCCCGCCTCGGTGGGACATGGCTGATTTGTTGAAAGGAAAGATCTAAAAATTTGCATAACTATAATTAATTGATGTGTTGGTAGTTGGGTCTCTGAAAGACGATTTATACCATAGAATAGACTAGGTGTAAAAGGTAGATGGTGTGATGAGGTGTCTGTAGAATGAAAAATGTTTAACTATGGAAATCAAAAGGAGAATGCACCAGAGTATATAGTGGTACCAACTCTTTTGTATGAGTGTGAATATTATGTAGAGACTTTGCATTGCAAATTTTAAAAGAGTGTATGAGGTTACAAAATGTATAATTCAGAGGGTTGAAGAGAGGTTGTTAACCCTTAATCCAAACGTAGATCTACGTTTTCACTGCCAGCGCTCCGAATATTTTGAAAAAAAAAAAATTAAAGAGGGCAATTTTCTGTGTAATAAACCAAAAAAAAAATTAGGATCAGTACTTACTGAGATATAAGACTGCGAAGTTGGTTCTGGATGCTCACCTGACGGCAACATGGAGTCCTGCCGCTTGCAGAAGAGTTGCCGATATACCTTTTTTTCTCGTTTTTATTTTAATTTATATAATTTTTATGTTCTGATAATTACAATTTATAATAGTTCTTGTGATTTCACAGCCAGTCTTTGTTCTGACACTAATATTAGGTACTGAAATACTAGTACCATCCAACTTACGACTGAGCTTGGTTCCGACCAACCGGTCGTAAGTTAAAATGGACGAAAGTCAAACCTTAGAAAATTGCCGACATACTGGGTAGGGCATAATGGTAAACCTTTGCTATATAAAGTAGTACATACCTACATAGTATCGTATTCTACTTTTTACAAAATATTTTACTATTGTATATCAACATCACAGTTATTGTAATGAGCTGAAGATTGCGAGAAATGCTTTTGATGTTTTTTTCCATTCTCATACTGTTTAATTACTTTCATCTTTTGGTTGAGAGTAAGAGCCTTTCTTGCCTTCTTGCCACAAGCTCCAGTGCAAGATTCAGACTTCCTCTTAGAGGCCATGGTGAAATTTACTGTCCAGGTACATATATACTGTACAGTACAGTTGAAAATTAAGACACATGTGCAACATCTGGGTATCTTTATAGTAAACGTTTCGCCAACCATTGGCTTTATCAATACAAAATTCTAGGACATAATTTGAAGAGAGTAAAACTATATACAAAAGATGAGGTAATCAGTCCCTCGGTCTAGGAGTTGGTGTGTTCAGCACCGCTGGTGTAGAGATTCTGAAGTCCAGGTAAGAATGCTGATAGGGACGGGTAGCAGACGAGGGCATAGTCACTGGTAGGCGGGATTCCCCAGTGGAAGTAGGTCATACCCAAAGAGATGGGTAGTAGTAGTAGTCGTAGCCATGAAGAAGGTATTGTGCAGGTCCTCAGAATCAAGATTCCATGATGTTGCAGTGTCTGACAAGTTGTACAAGACCTACTTCCACTGGGAAATCCCGCCTACCAGTGACTATGCCCTCGTCTGCTACCCGTCCCTATCAGCTGATGCCTATTTAAGGTCAAGCATTCTTACCTGGACTTCAGAATCTCTACACCAGCGGTGCTGAACACACCAACTCCTAGACCGAGGACTGGACTTACTATGTGCAGATGTTTACTCTTCAAATTATGTCTCTTTTGTATTGATATAGCCACTTTGTAAGTACGTTACAGTGACCCGAGTTTCTTAATTTTCATCTTTTCGGTTTGAACCACTCTTGTACAGTAAGTTCATGGAACTCCGAGTTTCGTTTGCCCTGATGTTTTTCGAGTTTACGAACCATTGTAAGTTTCTGTCCCGAGGTTTCAGTCTGGCTGTGTTTTGTCCGTGACAGACCTTTTTTCCTCAGTGAACATTACCCTGCGTGTTCATCCAAACATTTCACAATTAATTCATTGTGTTTTGTGCTTGTTTATTGAGTGTGACTATGAAATAAGTCACCATAGGCCCAAAGAAACTTCCTAGTGGCACCCCTTTGGTAAGGAAAGCGAGAAACACCATAGAAGTGAAGAAAGAAATACAGTGGACCCTCAGAAATTGAACAAATCGGAAATAGAACAACAAATTCGATTTTGGTAATCGAACACATTCTGCTAATCGAACAAATGCGTACCAGACCTGTCCGCCCAGGCATCGTGAGTCAGTCTAGCTTTGTTTATCCTCCAGTGAACATTACCCTGCTTCCTCTTCCAAACATTTCACAATTAATTAATTGTGTTTGGAGCTTGTTCATTGGTTGAGGCAGTGCTAGAGACAGTTGTGGTGAGAGGCAGTGATGAGAGGCAGTGGTGATGAGAGGCAGTGGTGATGAGAGGCAGTGGTGGTAGAGGCAGTGGTGGTGAGAGGCAGTGGTGGTAGAGGCAGTGGTGAGAGGCAGTGGTGGTGAGAGGCAGTGGTGGTGAGAGGCAGTGGTGATGAGAGGCAGTGGTGGTGAGAGGCAGTAGTGGTGAGACGCAGTGGTGGTGAGAGGCAGTGGTGGTGAGAGGCAGTCGGTGAGTAAACAAGATTAAATGAATAAATGAGAGAGAGAGTGTAGAAGGTTCGGGAGTTTTGTAAACAAACCAGTTGTTGTTGTTGTTGTTACCAGCCTGGATAGGAATGAATTCTGTTCACTCCATGAAGCCAACTGGAAAGAAGTGATCTAATGCAGTTAGCATTACAAACCCTGTTTTCTCTTATACTAACACGTCTGAAGGAGGAAAGAATGGAAAGATGTTTTCATAGCTGGACCAAGAATGCCCGCCACCACCGTCCTCCCCCGCCACCACATTCGTAATGACATACATATTTTATTCATTCTAGAGTGTATATCAGGTTTTTATGTTATTTATATTGTTTATTATGTCATATTAGATGAATTGTGATAGATAAATAAGCTGTCGAGTTGATAATAGCGTCATACCGAAGTACTGTTATGTCATGCCTCCTGACAGCAGGACTGGATTAATTGTATTTCCATTATTTCTTATGGGAAATATTGATTCGATTTTCGAACATTTCGAGTTAAGAACAAGCTCCTGGAATGGTTTATGTTCGATTTCCAAGGGTCCACTGTAGTACAAAAATAAGAGAGTGGTGCGCGACTTGTGGATCTTGCCAGGATGTTTGGCAAAAGCAAATCAACAATCGCTTCTATCCTGGCAAAGAGAAAAGAAATCAAGGAAGCTGATGTTGCGAAAGGTGTAGACTTGTTAACCAAAAATAGATCACAAACAATCGAAGAGGTTGAGAAGTTGTTGCTGGTGTGGATCAACAATAAACAGATAGCGGGTGATAGTGTTTCAGAGTCGCTCATTTGTGAAAAGGCAAGGTAGTTGCATGACAATCTCATAAAGAGTGCTGATAGTGAATTTAAGGCCAGCAGAGGCTGGTTTGACAGATTTAAGAAGCATAGTGGCATACACAGTGTGGTAAGGCATGGTGAGGCTGCAAGTTCAGAAAACATGCAGCTGAAAAATTCATGCAGGAATTTAAGGGGTATTTAGAGACTGAAAAATTCAAACCCCAACAAGTGTTCAATTGTGACGAAACAGGCCTCTTTTGTAAGAAAATGCAAAAGAGGACCTACATCATGCAGGAGGAAAAGGCACTGCGAGGACACAAGCCTATGAAGGATAGGCTAACTCTTTTGCTCTGTGCTAATGCTAGTGGGTATTTTAAAGTGAAGCCTTTACTGGTGTATCACTCAGAAAATCCTAGAGTGTTTAAGAAAAACAATGTCATCAAGAATAAATTGTGTGTGATGTGGAAAGCTAATAATAAGGCGTGGG
Organism: Cherax destructor; assembly: GCA_009830355.1. NCBI lineage: Eukaryota > Metazoa > Arthropoda > Malacostraca > Decapoda > Parastacidae > Cherax > Cherax destructor. The sequence goes on along the minus strand of WNWK01010250.1, from coordinate 44,064 downwards.
TCACGAGGCAAATTTTCAAAGAGTGGGTCCATGAAGTGTTTGGCCCCAGTGTGAAAAAATACCTACTGGAAAATAAATTGCCACTCCAGTGCCTCCTGTTACTGGACAATGCTCCTGCTCATCCTCCAAGCTTGGTAGACCTATTGTCTAGGGACTTCAGTTTTATAACAGTGAAGTTCTTGCCTCCTAACACCACTCCTCTCATCCAGCCCATGGACCAGCAGGTCATTTCTAACTTCAAAAATCTCTACACCAAAGCAATGTTTGAAAAGTGCTTTGAAGTGACCTTGGACACTCAGTTGACCCTAAGAGAGTTCTGGAGGAATCACTTCACTATCCTCCATTGCATAAGCCTTATAGGTAAGGCTTGGGAGGGAGTGACTTCCAGGACTTTGAACTCTGCTTGGAGACAATTGTGGCCAGAATGTGTCCTCCAGAGGGATTTTGAAGGATTTGAACCTGACCCTGACCTTGCCGACCCTCTGCCTGTTGTGGACTGTATTGTGGCATTGGGGAAGTCCCTGGAGTAGGAGGTGAGCAGCAAGGATGTGGAAGACCACAGGGAAGAGCTAACCACTGAAGAGCTGCAAAAGCTTCATCTGGAACAGCATCAGACCACAGCTGAGGAACTTGCTTCAGAGGAAGAGGAAGAGGGAGTGAAGGAGGTGCCTTCTTCACTGCTTAATAATAATAATAATAATAATAATATTTTTTATTGTGACATGATACAAAGATGTACGGTGGTACCTCTACTTATGAGCTTAATTCGTTCCAGACGGCTATTCAAGTGCCGATACTGAAGGAATTTTTTCCCATAAGAAATAATGAAAATTAGATTAATCCATTTCAGACCCCCAAACATACACTTACAAAAGCACCTACAAAAATACACTTACATAATTGTTTGAGTTGGGAACTGCTCATAAGTAGAGGTACCACTGTACATAGTTATGGATATAAATGGGGTGTACATGCCAAAAGCCCTAATATGCAAAGCATTGTGGGCAAGTTTTGTGGAGAAATACCACCCTGAGCAAGCTGAAACAAGCCATATCTGCAACATGTTCAGTGACAAAACCATGTCCCATTTTAGGGACATCTTAAAGAGGTGCCAGAAACAGAGCACTCTGGACAGTTATTTTGAGCGACAGGGGTCCAGTGACTCTCAAGCTGGTCTTAGTGGCATTAAAAGACAAAGAAAGGAAGTAACCCCAGATAAGGACTTGTTACCTAAAGTCTTTTTGAAAGGGGATTCCCCTTCCAAACAATAAGTGCTCCCTCACTCCTCCCTATCTTCCAGATGCCAGCAACAGTCTTCAATAAAGGTAAGTAAATGTTATTTTAAATGTTTATTTATATGTTTATTTATCTATTGTACTAATAATTTATTACTGTATGTATTTATCTGTGTTGTGTGTATGTAAAACTATAGCTATTCTTTAAAAAATGTATACAGTGGACTCCCGGTGTTCGTGTTGCTCCAAACTCGCCCTTTTATGTATGTAAGTATTTTTGTAAATGCTTTTGTATGTGTATATTTGGGGGTCTAAAAGGACTAGTCTACTTTACATTATTCCTTATGGGAATAAATTCGTTTGGGAATGGCACTTGAACAGCATTCTGGAATGAAAAAATCACGAAAACCGGGGGTCCACTGTATTTTGTGAATATTTTTGTGGGTCTGGAACAAATTAATTGGATTTACATTATTTATTATGGGAAATATTGCTTTGACTTTAGGACGTTTTGACTTTAGGACTAGCTCCTGGAACGGATTAAGTTCGAAACTCGAGGTACCACTGTAATACAGTATGATGCTGCTGATAGGCCAGGGTAACTCAAAGTGATGCTGCCCGAGTGATGTGAGAGCTCTCCCGAGATGGCGTGTTGCCACGAGTAGTGGTCAACTGTCGTACGGCGGTATGCATCAGCCCGCCCAGCCCTGCTGCCAGATGTACGGTCGTAAGTGCGAGTGGTCGTATGTCAAGCAGGTCGTAAGTCGGATGGTACTAGTAGTACTCGAATAGTCACAAACACACTGACAGGTGAACATTTTCACCTGCCTTGGTCATTTACTATTGTCTAGAAATATATACAAAGTATTTATAGGTCCCAGCAATGTTTTAAACATGCTGGAGTATATATGAAACTCCTTGAAGCATGGTGTATTATTACTGTAAGGTGAGTATCACTCCACTGCTGACAGTAGAGCAGTGGAGGGACACTTGATGGTCATGCACTGCTCCAGGGAACCCTGACTTTATTTGTTTTAACTGTTACACACAAACATGTATGTGTGTCTGTCTGTCAAGCTCTGATTATCTGTCTGTCTAGCTCTGCTTATCTGTCTGTCTAGCTCTGCTTATCTGTCTGTCTAGCTCTGCTTATCTGTCTGTCTAGCTCTGCTTATCTGTCTGTCTAGCTCTGCTTACCTGTCTGTCTAGCTCTGCTTATCTGTCTGTCTAGCTCTGCTTATCTGTCTGTCTAGCTCTGCTTATCTGTCTGTCTAGCTCTGCTTATCTGTCTGTCTAGCTCTGCTTATCTGTCTGTCTAGCTCTGCTTATCTGTCTGTCTAGCTCTGCTTATCTGTCTGTCTAGCTCTGCTTATCTGTCTGTCTAGCTCTGCTTATCTGTCTGTCTAGCTCTGCTTATCTGTCTGTCTAGCTCTGCTTATCTGTCTTTCTGTCTGCCTGTGTGTCTCTGTCTTTCTGTCTGCCTGTGTGTCTCTGTCTTTCTGTCTGCCTGTGTGTCTCTGTCTTTCTGTCTGCCTGTGTGTGTCTGACTTTCTGTCTGCTTGTCTCTGTGTCTCAGAGAGCGGCTTGAAAACCAACAGGTATTACACATGATGCAGAGTTGTCACGTCTGATTTCTGATCACGTGAAAATGTGTATTACTTGCCAGTCATTCTTATTATGCCTTATATCTATAAGCACTGTATAGCACTTTACCTGAATTTTTGGGTTATCCTAGGTAATTTACACTATGTATAATTGTTTTTATGTGTACCTGTGAGAGAGAGACAGAGACAGAGATATAGGCAGACAGATAGAAATAGACAGAGACAAATACAAACAGAGAGACAGCCAAAGTCAGTCAGTCAGCCAGACAGCCACCCAGCCTGCCGAATATGTATTACACATGTTCCAGAATCATTTATCTTTACGTAGGGCATAGGTTATAGGACATTCTGGCAGGATGACACTAACAGTGGTATCAAAAATGAAAGGATGTTGCACAAATATTGCGCATGGGTTATTATCAAGGTTTTTGATATTTCCTCGACCACTTGTAGCCACATCCATCTCAGAGCCACTAAACTCTGGGTCAACATCACTTTCCTCTTAAAAGGGGAGTGTTAATATGACATGACATCAGTGAATCCCTGGTGTTTACCACGCTATTTGCTCTAGCTGGTGCTCAATTGAACTGGTGCTCCCACAAGGTACTAAGTGGTCCTAGATTTTTTTAATACTGTGCACACTGAGTGTTAAGACCCATTCTGTACTGACCAGGCATCTCAGGCCAATTGTGCCAAATTTGGAGGCAGGAAAAATAAAACATTGATCTATGTTTGGAGTGCTAGCGGTACTAACGTAGATCTATATTTGGACAGTTTAAGGGTTAATGTGGTTTAGCCAATTATGAAGGCTGGAGCAGAATAGGATGACCAAGAGGGTGTATAATCCAGGAAGAAGAGGAGGGGTAGGAGTCATCTTAGAAAGGGTTAAAGGGCAAGGGTGAAGGAGGGTTTTTAAGTGGTAGAGGTCTGAACATTCATCAGGCATGTGTGAACATGTTGGAGTGGAGTTAGTGCAGACAAGTGGCTTTTAGGGGTTGATGTAGTTGGTGTGTGAACAATGTAACATTCATGAAGGGATTCAGAGAAACATGTTAGCCAGACTTGAACCCTGAAGTTGGAAAGTACATTGTCTGCATTCTGAAAGAGAGACAGGGATTTTTCTGTTCAGAGGGTCATTAGAATTGTGATGGGCACACTTCTGGCAAGACAGCCATTGGATGATGGTGAATTTTTTTTTTTTTTTTCACTCTACCTTGGTAGGAGACAGTCAGTGTGATAAAAAATAATGTATTCTTAACTTATTCCTACGTGTTAATTTTCTTGATCACTGACTTACATTCATTCAGTCCACACTTGCTTCTTCACTCATCTTCAATTTTTATTTTTTGTCTAATACTTTCCAGTTGTTACTGTGCATATCCTCCCTCTTTTCTTCTGAATGATTTTTGAACACTAATCCTTCTCTTAAGAAGCTGCATGTCTCTTCACAACTTCCAGTTCTGCTCTTACTCTGAGATAGAACTTCCATGCTACCCTGAGGAGGCCATAAGAGAATTATAACCCCTCACTAACACTTGCACAGAGGACAAATTTTAGAAACGTCTTATCAGGACCACTGACCTCACCACCTCCACTGACTTTACCACCTGGTTACAGACCAGGCCACGGGGGCGTTGACCCCCGGAACCCTCTCCAGGTATACTCCAGGTATACCTCCACTGACTTCACACCACATCAATTGACTTTGCTCAGGGGTACAAGATACATGATTCTTGATGGTTCATAATTTATTCTAATCAGAAAAAAAATCATAACACAAACAAATTTAAGCACAGTTTTGTACTCAATAATAACTTACAATATCTTTTTACATATTTTTCAGGTATGTTTCCATGAAAAGCTGTCAAACAGAAGATGTTTATTTGTGTGCTGAGCCACGTGTTACAACCAGTGTTCAGACTAACATGATACTTGGTGACACAAAACAGTCTGTCACTCAAACAGATCCATCATTAACTTCAGCAAATGTAATGGTTCAGACTGAAAATAATACTGAAAATTCAGCAGCTGCGCTACAAGAGTTAGGCTCTTCACTTTCACATGAATGTGCATCAGTGAGTAAGATCAAGACAGTCACAACATCAGCACAGACTCAACAAAGTCTGAACTCAGTAAACAACATATTGTGCACCACAAATTCAGTGAGTGCACAAGTGCAGTGTATTCCTGAAACACTAATGAAGTCATCTCAGACACAGATGGACACACAAACTCAATATATACAAACTGAAACAGCAGACCTGCATGTTTGTTCTGAAAAAAATTTCATTGATTCATCAAGTCAAACATCAACATTGATAAGACAGACTGCAGTTCAGACAGATACAGTGAATTCTCACTATGATTCAGAATCTTCCCCCCAAACTCAAGTTGAGTTGATTGCATCTGCAGTTCAACCCATGTTACAAAACTTTTCACATGATATTGAGTCTCTTATTATGGAGAAAAATGAACTGAGTCAGACATCAGTACTTGAGATGATAAGAACAATAATTATTAGTCAAATTGATAAGCTTCAAAGTAGCATTAATAGCTCCCTACAGCAGACAGCATCAGTACACAATGAGGGAATCCAACACCAGTTGAGTGAGGAGATTTCACATTTAAAACCTATGCTGCAGAATCAGTTAGACACTATAACTAAAATATATGATGATGTTGCAGGAATAAAGTCTAATTATCTGAAGGATGTTATGAATGAGGTAAATTCAGATATTGAGTCAAGACTGAAGGCTCTTATGAACACCTTTGAAGGCCTTCAGCAGAGTCAGGGATCTAGTGGACAAGTGATGCTAGACATAGCCTCTTCTTTAGAAGAATTCAAGCAGAATAATGAAAAAATCTTGAAATGCATATCAGACTGTTTCCAAGAAAATAGAGACTCTAGTTCACATGAGTATAATGAAATGAAACAGAATTTTGAAACTCAGATCAATGAAGTTAAAAAAGCACTGGAATTATCAAAGCAGTCAAATGATAGCGGAGTTTCTGAAAGTTTGACAAGAGGAATTTTAGAGAAGCTAGAAACACTTTATAATTCATTTACACAGTCAGTTGAGAAAAGTTGCACAATTGAAAATATATATGGGGTACAAGATGGAATAAAAAAAATGTCAGATAATATACAAAAGAAATTATTTGAACTTGAACAAGGTCTCCAAACGGTAAACAGTGATACCAGACTAGATCAAACTGTACTAGATGAACTTATGAACACCATTAAAGACAGTAATAATCAGCTGGCGGGACTTCTTATGTCCAAAACCTCGGAAGCTAATTCCAACATTAGTGAAGCTTTAGAAGAAAACTTCCATATAATTCAAGATCATTTACAAAGACTTCAGCAGACATTACTGAAGAGAATAAATGAAGTCTCTGAGCATGTAAATGTATCTGAGGATCAGAAGGTGGTATGGTTGTCCAAGCAAGTAATGGAGATGGCCAGCCAAGTGTCAGGTATGAAGTCTGGTCTCTTAAGGGTACAGTCATCTCTTGAAGCATCACAGAGCTTGCCATCATCTGCTGGCATCCTTGATGAGGCCCTTGTTTCCTCACTGAAAGCAAGCAATGACCAGGTTGTATCAACAATAAATTTTCAGAATCAAGGTATAATTCAACAACTTGAAGCTTTACAAAAAGAAATTCATAGCACTGTTGTACAAGGACAAATATCTAAGGTCAAAGAAGAAGTAAGTTTGTTAAAAGAAACTTTAAATAATAAAGAAAATGAGCTGGAGAAGCTGGCAATTATCAGAGAAAATCTACAAGAGAAACTACAGCAACAGGTGAGTAAAAGTAGTTGGTTAAACTAGTATTTCATGAATTACTTATTATTTGCTTGTAGTTGTAAGACATGTGATATATTTGAATTGACTCATGAAATTGTAATGACACGATTGCAAACAAACCGCAGTACGGGTGGGAATTGAACTCGCAGCTAGTGAGTCGTAAAACTCCAGACCAATACGTTAGTCACTGGGCCAGCTGTCTACAATAAGATTCATCCAACTAGGTACAGTGGTACCTCGAGTTACGATATTTTTTCGTTCGAGAATGCTGTTCAAGTGCCATTACCAAACGAATTTATCCCCATAAGGAATAATGTAAAATAGACTAGTCCTTTTACACCCCCAAAAATATACCTACAAAAGCATTTAAAAAAATAAACTTACATAAAAGGGCGATTTTGGGGACCATCGTAACTCGAGGTACCACTGTATATTTATACACCATAGGAAGGTTGACGGGAGATTCATCTGTAAAAACTTTCATTTGTGGTCACAGTGGTGCCTATGCTAACCTTCCTATGGTGTATAAATATACCTAGTTGGATGAATCTTATTGTAGCCAGATGACCCAGTGGCTAATGCACTGGTCTGAAGTTTACAACTCACTAGCCGCTAGTTCAGTCCCCGCCCGTTCCATGGTTTGATATATTTGAAGTCTGTACCTTCCGACGTTTTGTTTTAAGTCTTTCCTTATTTAATTCTCATACCTGCTTTTTCCCACTTAACAGCAAAGTAAAGTTATCTTTGTACCATGATCTTAGAGAGAGGTGTGGAATTAAAAGATGAAAAGTGAGAGTTAGCACAGATGCTCTTTGCTGATGGCAGTTTGTTTGGTAGTTTCTGAAGGGAAGTTGTGAAGGTTGGTGGATGAATTTGGGAGGATATGTAAAAACAAGAAAAAACAAAAAAAACAAGAAAATTTTTAAAGTGAGATAAACAAGTTAAGAAAGCCTAGGGAACGAATGGATTTGTCAGTTAAAAACAGAGTAGGGGAGTTAGTAGATGGGGAGCTGGAGGTATTGGGTAGATGGCAGGAATATTTTGAGGAACTTTTAAATGTCGATGAAAAAAGGGAGGCGGTAATTTCATGCACTGGCCAGGGAGGTAGTATAACATTGTTTAGGAATGAAGAAGAGCAGGATGTGAGTGTGGGGGAGGTGAGTGAGGCATTACGTAGAATGAAAGGGGGTAAAGCAGCTGGAACTGACGGGATCATGACAGAAATGTTAAAAGCAAGGGGATGATATAGTGTTGGGGTGGTTAGTATTTTTGTTTAATAAATGTATGAAAGAGGGGAAGGTACCTAGGGATTGGCAGAGAGCATGTATAGTTCCTTTACATAAAGGGAAGGGGGATAAAAGAGATTGTAATAATTATAGAGAAATAAGTTTACTGAGTATACCAGGTAAAGTGTATGGCAGGGTTATTATTGAAAGAATTAGAGGTAAGACAGAGTAGGATTGCAGATGAGCAAGGAGGCTTTAGAGTGGGTAGGGGATGTGTAGATCAAGAGTTTACAGTGAAGCATATATGTGAACAGTATTTAGATAAAGGTAGGGAAGTTTTCATTGCATTTATGGATTTAGAAAAGGCATATGATAGAGTGGATAGGGGAGCAATGTGGCAAATGTTTCAAGTGTATGGAATAGGCAGTAAGTTACTGAAGGCTGTAAAGAGTTTTTATGAGGATAGTGAGGCTCAGGTTAGGGTGTGTAGGAGAGAGGGAGATTACTTCCCGGTAAAAGTAGGTCTTAGACAGGGATGTGTAATGTCACCATGGTTGTTTAATATATTTATAGATGGGGTTGTAAAAGAAGTAAATGCTAGGGTGTTGGGGAGAGGGGTGGGATTAAATTATGGGGAATTAAATGCAAAAGGGGAGTTGACACACTTACTTTTTGCTGATGATACTGTGCTTATGGGAGATTCTAAGGAAAATTTGCAAAAGTTAGTGGATGAGTTTGGGAGGGTGTGTAAAGGAAGAATGTTGAAAGTGAACATTGATAAGAGTAAGGTGATGAGGATATCAAACGATTTAAATAAAGAAAAATTGGATATCTCATTTGAGAGAGGGATTATGGAAGAAGTGAATGTTTTCAGATATTTGGGAGTTGAATTGTCAGCAGATGGGTTTATGAAGGATGAGGTTAACCATAGAATTGATGAAGGAAAAAAGGTGAGTGGTGCGTTGAGGTATCTGTGGAGACAAAAAACGTTATCCATGGAGGCAAAGAAGGGAATGTACGAAAGTATAGTGGTACCAACACTCTTATATGGGTGTGAAACATGGGTTGCAAATGCTGCAGCAAGGAGGTGGCTGGAGGAAGTGGAGATGTCCTGTCTAAGGGCAGTGTGTGGTGTAAATATTATGCAGAAAATTCGCAGTGTGGAAATTAGGAGGAGGTGTAGAGTTACTAAAAGTATTTGTCAGAGGGCTGAAGAGGGGTTGTTGAGGTGGTTTAGTCATTTAGAGAGAATGGATCAAAGTAGAATGACTTGGAGAGCGTATAAATCTGTAGGGGAAGGAAGGCGGGGTAGGGGTCGTCCTTGAAAAGGTTGGAGGGGGTAAAGGAGGTTTTGTGGGCGAGGGGCTTGGACTTCCAGCAAGCATGTGTGAGCGTGTTAGATAGGAGTGAATGGAGACGAATGGTTTTTGGGACCTGACGAGCTGTTGGAGTGTGAGCAGGGTAATATTTTGTGAAGGGATTCAGGGAAACCAGTTAATTGATTTAGTTGAACTTGAGTCCTGGAAATGGGAAGTACAATGCCTGCACTTTAAAGGGGGGGTTTGGGATAGTGACAGTTGGGAGGGACTTATTCAGCTGTCTTATCTGGGCGCCTCTGCAAAGACAGTGATTATGTGTGAGTGATGTGAAAGTGTTGAATGAGGATGAAAGTATTTTCTTTTTAGGGATTTTCTTTCTTTTTGGGTCACCCTGCCTCGGTGGGAGACAGCCGACTTGTTGAAAAAAAAAAAATGTAAGAAAAGTACATTTAGGTCACACTACACATGCATGTACAAGTATATACGTACAGTGGTACCTCGAGTTACGATGGTCCCCAAAATCGCCCTTTTATGTAAGTTTATTTTTTTAAATGCTTTTGTAAGTATATTTTTGGGGGTGTAAAAGGACTAGTCTATTTTACATTATTCCTTATGGGGATAAATTCGTTTGGTAATGGCACTTGAACAGCATTCTCGAACGAAAAAATATCGTAACTCGAGGTACCACTGTATATACACACACCCTTCTGGGTTTTCTTCTATTTTTCTTACTAGTTTTTGTTCTTGTTTATTTCTACTTATTTCCATGGGGAAGTGGTACAGAATTCTTCCTCCGTGGGCCATGCATGTCGTAGGAGGCGACTACAATGCCGGGAGCGAGGGGCTAGTGACCCCCTTCTCCTGTATGTATTACTAAATGTAAAAGGAGAAACTTTCGTTTTTCCTTTTGGGCCACCCTGCCTCGGTGGGATACGGCCGGTGTGTTGAAAGAAGAAAGAAGATGTAAGAAAAGGAAATTGAAAGTGAACTTAGATAAGAGCAATGTGATGAGAGCAACAAAAAGTATAGGCAATGAAAGTGTGGATATCAAATTGAAGAGAGTGAGTATGGAGGAAACAAATGCTTTTTTTTTTTTTTTCAACAAGTCGGCCTTCTCCCACCGAGGCAGGGTGACCCAAAAAGAAAGAAAATCCCCAAAGGAAAATACTTTCATCATCATTCAACACTTTCACCCCACTCATACATAATCACTGTCTTTGCAGAGGAGCTCAGAATACTACAGTTTAGAAGTCCCTCTAAACTGCCAAATGTTTTTTTTATTTATTAACACATCGGCCGATTCCCACCAAGGTAGGGTGGACCGAAAAAGAGAAACTTTCATCATCATTCACTCCATCACTGTCTTGCCAGAGGGGTGCTTTACACTACAGTTATAAAACTGCAACATTAACACCCCTCCTTCAGAGTGCAGACACTGTACTTCCCATCTCCAGGACTCAAGTCCGGCCTGCTGGTTTCCTTTGCTCACACTCCAACAGCACGTCAAGTATTAAAAACCATTTGTCTCCATTCACTCCTATCAAATACGCTTACACATGCTTGCTGGAAGTCCAAGCCCCTCGCACACAAAACCTCCTTTACCCCCTCCCTCCAACCTTTCTTAGGCCAACCCCTACCCCACCTTCCGTCCACTACAGATTTATATACTCTCGAAGTCATTCTGTCTCGTTCCATTCTCTCTACATGTCCGAACCACCTCAACAACCCCTCCTCAGCTCTCTGGATAATAGTTTTGGTAATCCGCCAAATGTATATTCAGATATTTGGGAGTGGACATGTCAGCAGATAGGACTATGAAGGGTGATGTGAGTCATAGAATAGACAAGGGAGAGGAAGGGGAAAGGCAAGTAGTGTATTGAGGCATCTGTGGAAAGATATTAGTTCATCTGTGGAGGCAAAAAAGGGAAAACATACCAAAGTGGGAGGTAGGAAGGGCAATGCCTGCAATCTGAAGGAGTGGGAGTATTGCAGTTGGAGTGTAATCTTATTGTGATATCAGCACACTCCTGGAAAAACGTTGATTGAATGATTGATGGTGAATGAGTTTTCTTCTTTGGGTCACCTTGCCTTGACAGGAGATGAGTCCCCCATCCCACCCACATGGTGGACGTTCATTACTCCCACAGACTACATTCCTGAAAACTGCACTGCCCATGATTTCTGCAATTTATGGAGTGAAAAACATGAAAAATAGTGCTTCAGTCCTCAGACCTCAAAAAAACCCAATTAGATTTTTTACTATCATAATACTTCAAAAAATAATATTTTTTTATACAGTAGACCCCTGGTTTTCGTAATTAATCCATTCCAGAAGGTTCCCCGAAATCCGAAATGTTTGAAAACCGAAGTAATATTTCTCATAAGAAATAATGTAAATCCAATTAATCCGTTTTAGACACCCAAAAATATTAAAAAATAAATTTTATAGAGAATAACTATAGTGTTGCAGCTCTTCAGTGGTTAGTACATTCATTACTTACCTTAAAATATTTGTAGTCTTAATGTAGGGCAAGAGGTGAGTAGTATTTGTAGGAAGTCAACGTAGGTAGCCGGCAGATGTAGGTACATGATGTAGGTACATGTATGTAGTCTGCCTGGGCTATATCTACCGCGGCCCACAGCCATATTATTACCATCGACATACTACCATGTTCACTGAGTTTAATCGTTTCTAACAACTACCTTTAGATTCCATCATAAACAAAGGGAGAAGTAATGAATAATTCATGCCGAGAATTGTAAACAAAAGCGTTAAGGGCGGTGACTGGGCCAGAGAGCAGATTCATACAGTTTTCTATAACACTGGACCAGAGAAAATGTAATGTTTTCCCTCCACCCAACTAACCACTTGATAGCATATAAACATTGCATGTTTATATACTATGTAGTACATAACGTGTTTCTTATATAATTTTGAAGAAAATATCATAGATGGATTAATGAAAATGCCTATATTAACGTAAAATAAGACATTTAATGTGCTCAAGAGTGAGTCACGAACGTATGAGCGGCCCAGGTGCACGCATCTGGTACCAACGATTTTCGAGCGGATGCTCGAAATCCGGGGGGAAATTTCGCCGAAAACTGGGGGTCCACTGTACTTGTATTTCTCAGTGACAATTCTCTGTGAAATACCTAAACTCTAGTGAGGTTCAGACAATTAAAACAAAGTCTTCATGTAGCAAAAAATTGGTTACATTAATACTGTAGAGTATTTGTTACTTACCTTCAAGTCAGGTTGGGAATGTTTAACATCCTGAAGTGGGTAGAGAGGATGGTTATGGTCCTTCTGGGCTAAGGTTGATGGTTGGGGTTGGTGATGTGATGGTGAAGGTTGCGATCTTGTGATGTTGACGCAGCTTCATCAATGGATTGTTGAAGTGGAGTTCTCAAGTACTCTGTAATATGCCGCTGATTTGTTTTACACTGCAGTTCTTTATACAGAAGACAATAAATTCCCAACTGCCTGCTCCAGAGCATACTTTATAGCAGTGCTTTGAGGTGAGTCATGGTTCATTTCAGTAAACAAGTCTGCAACTTTTCCAACAGTATGCAGTGACTTGCATGTCTCTTGCAGTGTCATCATTGGTTGTTCAGGGCCAAGTTGTTCATCTTCATTGTCCTTTGTACTTTGTAGCTGGGAATTTAATTTCTGCAGTATTTCCGCTCCAGTGCACCATAATGGAAATGACGCCTTATATTGGAAATGTAAAACTAAATATAAATTGCAGATGATTGAAAAGGCATTCATACATGCATTTACACACATACATACATACATATATGCATGTATACATACATATATGCATGTATACATACGTATACATATGTATACATACGTATACATACATATACATATAGAATAATGCAATGGTGGGTGAAAGGATTTGAGCCTTTCTTTTGTACAGTAGTGGTGGTACTTGGGTTACATTTCCTGATTTGTTTTTTAGAGAGTTAGCAATCATGGTAACCTCAGTGGGATCTGTTGGTGTAAGATAGAGGGTTGTTGGGAAGTTTCCATCCAGATAATCATTAGCTCGGGCATTGGTAATTGGAATTTTACTGACAAGATTTGATCCTATGGTTGAGAAGAAGTCATTCAACTTGTCAGCTGTATCAGCTTGGGTGTGTTGGGTTTATTTTTCGTGTCAAGTGTGCTGAATGATTCACATGGTCATAGCATTCTTTAAAGTTCAAAACTTTCTACCTCCTTGAAGAGAAGAGAGGCCGAGAACTTTGTTCTTTAATTTTATGTATTAGCAAAAGCTTACAAAAAAAAGCTATTATAAACTCCCAAAATTCATCCAAAATACAGAAAGTTGTGTTTCTGGCATCACTGTTTGAAGTCTCTTTTAGAAAATTAGTTATACACTAGCATCTACAGTGTTAGTTATAATGTAACTTGTAAATACAGTACAACAATTTACTGTGCCATGTTAATGTAATATATTCTTGACTTAGTCCAATATAAGCTGTCATCCTATTATTCAAACCATTATTAGTAATAATATACTATACTTTCCCTTTTTATAAAAACTCTCAAGTCTTTCATCTGTATTTGTCATAAGACTTCCTTAGATCATATCAGAATAAAATGTAACTTTCACCATGCCCAGAGCCTTGCTGGTACTATAATAAAATTTGTTAGGTTTACCATTCTTTACTGTACATGTCTGTCATGAATACTATATCTTAATTTTGATCATATTTTTTTCCAGAATATGAAAATGGAATCTCTAAAATGCAAGGAAGAGGAGCAGAGATTGAAGATTGAGTCTCTGAATGAAAAGTTGCACTACTTTGAAGAAATCCTTAAGGAAAAGGATGAGAAGATTCAGCAAGCAGTAGCTAAAAATGCAAATCAAAATGAAGATGCTACTAAGATCCGCCAAGAAAACTTCCGCCTGTCTTCAGAAAATACCAAACTGTCTTCCTTGTTAGAGGCAGAGCAGAGACAGTACCAGTGGTGTGAAGGTGAGTTACAAAGCCTCAAGAATGCTAAAGAAATAGCAGAGGCTAAAGTGCAGGAAATGCTGGCACATCTACAGCAAGCATCTTTGCAGCGTACACCTCCAACTGGTAGAGACGATGATGATGACGATAGTGTAAGATACAGAAAGCAAGAGATGAAGAAGCTTGAATTAGAAAAGCAGGAAGCAGAAAACTGCTACAATGAGCAATATAATCTAGCACACAGACTAGAGTTACAACTAAAGGAGGAGGAAATAGCATTAAGACTGGAGAAAATTAAAAATGAAGAATTGGAGAAACATTTGAAAAAGACTAAAGAATCCTTAAATGCACTTCAGCAGGATCTGTCTGAGGCTAGGCAAAATCAGGAGACTATTCAAGAATTAGAGAATCATATAAAAGAATCAGAAATAGAGATAAAATCAAGAGATGTGGCTGTGGAAACACTAAAAAAGAAATTGGAGGCTGCAAATAAAGAAAAACTTGATTTAAAACAAGATATTATGCTGCTTAAGAGTGAAAAACTAACATATGAACTAGTCAAACAAGAAAAGGAACTGGCAGAACAAATGCAGAAAAAAACTGAAGAGCAGTTGCATCAGTTACAAAGAAAAATTCCACTGGAATATGTATCAAAGGCAAGTCTTCAAATTTACCAGAAGGAAATTGAGAGTAAATACCAATTAGAATTAAGTGCTAAGCTTGCAGAACTCAATCAGTTAATTGAAGAACAAAACAAACAACAGGAAGCTCAAGCTAAAACTAGAAGATCATGTGAGCAGGGGCTTCAGAGTGAGCTCAGTAAAAAGTCTGAAGAAATCATTCGTCTCCATGCTAAATTGAGCACACTTGATGAAAAAGAAGACACATGGAAAATCAGACATGATAGACTTATGGCACTTTTTCAGCACCAAGCAGAAACTAATCATAACCATGTACACAGATTACCACAAACTCAGAAGCTTCATGAAGATTCACTATCTATTAGTTTACAGGAAATAGATAATCACCTCAAAACACCATTTGCCACATCAACATTTCTAGGGCAGCTAACTCCACCATCCTCTTTGCAGCTTCCAAAAGCCCCAAACAATATTGACAGTTATCACTATACTCATTCAGATTCTTTGGAGCGTGCCCTTCACAAGTACCTGAGCACTGTTGATAAACCAAGGTCTCTCCTTGCTGATGATAAACCCCAAGCCAGAATATCACCCATGCAGCCATCTGTGCACAGCTTAAAGCATGATAGATTACCAAGCCTTGATCAATCCTGTGAAAGTTATGTCGATTTACTTAAAAAAAAATATGGTTTTTGATGAGATTTCGGTAGTGTACTGAATGATATATACATTCCTAAATTTTTTATAATAAGCAGTGGATCTCCTTATAGGGAAATCCTTTGCCACAGTGAAGGGGCTCGTGATGTGATGAATTAAACCTCTTCCTTTCCTTGGATCAAATCTAAATACAGTACGTACAGTGGACCCCGGAACTCGAACATTCTTCATTCCAGAATGCTGTTCAATTGCTGTTACCAAACGAATTTATTCCCATAAAGAATGATGTAAATTAGATTAGTCCATTTCAGACCCCCAAAAATACACCTATAAAAGCACTTACAATAATAAACTTGCATAATAGGGCGAGTTGGGAGTGTTCGATTTCCGAGGGTCCACTGTAGTACCCTGCAACTCTTCCTCTCCATTTGGCTTCATTAGAGGAGATATTTTTTTCCTTTTGTGAAATTCAACTTCTAGATGGAATGAAAGAGATTATCTATTGAATGAAAGACATTCTCTATTTTTAGTATGTTATATCCCCTTTATTTATTCCTGTCTGTCTGTATGGCCCTCTTGGGTTTAGCACTTAGTTTTGATTTTAATAATAATATTTATTCCTGTCTTCCATTTATACACCTCAGTCATATACCCTCTTAATTTTATGCCTTTCAGAGAGTGCAGATTCAGTGCCTTCAGTCTATCCTCATAGGAAAGATTTCTGATACATGGGATCAACTTTGTCAGGTACATCTTGTTACTTCTACTTTCACTTAGTTCATACTACACATGCATTGTACATGTAAGTGTATACACACCCATCTGAGTTATTTCTGTTGTCTTAATAGTTCTTGTACTTGTATTATTTCCTTTCATCTCCATGGGGAAGTGGAGAAGAATTATTCCTCTGCAAGCCATGCATGTCGTAAAAGGCAACTACAGTGCCAGGAGCAAGGCACTAGTAACCCCTTATCCTATATTAATTACTAAATATAAAAACATTTTAAAGTCAGGCCAGTCATGCCATCAACAAAATGGACCAAGTCCATTTCATCATGAGTTTGCCCTGTCTTGGCTTTATCCATAACCCAGAGGACTTAGTGTATAACTTGATTATATTATTATCATCCATAACCTGTCTATTTTCATTGTTTCTGGGCAGTGAGGTCAGTGACTCAGCCTGCTTCAGTTTGTTATTGTCTGTGCATGTGCTCATATACTGTACTATTATCATTTGATCTCCAATTTTCCTTGGATTTACAGTGTTTATTGTTACTTCAATAAAGTACCCTGTTTAGTGTTACAACAATGACCTCTAAAGCAAGTGATGGTGCCAAGAATAATTGTGATCTTGAATATTAGGTAGATACACAAATTTGGGAAGTACAATGCCTGCACTTTAAAGGAGGGGTCTGAGATAGTGACAGCTGGGAGGGACTATTCTCAGCTGTCGTATCTGAGCTCCTCTGCAAAGACAGTGATTATGTATGAGTGTGGTGAAAGTGTTGAATGATGATGAAAGTATTTTCTTTTTGGGGATTTTCTTTCTTTTTGGGTCACCCTGCCTCGGTGGGAGACGGCCGACTTGTTGAAAAAAAAAAAAAAATAATGCACACATAGGAGAGAGGAAAGCTTATAACAACGTTACAGTCAGACTTGGACCATTCATAACTCACACTGACAGAAGAGAATGAGTGAGCCAGTATATATAGGCAGGAAGGGGAAGATGAGAGAAAGGAGGTGGAGTCTGGTGTCTGTGGCCTGGGTGTGTGAGAAATTTGGTGTAGCAAAGTAAACAGTGTCTGGCATTCATAGAAGCAAAGACAAACTTACAACATATGCTATGAAGTATAGCGTAAAGGCTAGCCAACAAAAAACTTCTACAGTTCATAGGAAGCATATAAAAGTGGCCCTAGATACAAAGGTTGAAGAAGCTATGTACAATGTTGCTGGTGTCAACATTCAGTGTTGAGCTTCTCTCTGCTGTTAAGAAGCTAGCAAGTCATATGGACATAAAATTTAGAGTAAATGATAGTTGGCTTTTGTGCTTCTGTAATCACTATGCTTTGATAAAAAAAAATGGCACAGCTGATAGTGCATCCATGGATGAAATTGAGCCATTTAGATTATACTTGGAGTATGCCTGGAGGGGGTCCCCTGTGGCCTGGTCCATGACCAAACCTTGTGGTGGCTCAGAGCCTCATCAACCAGGCTGTTACTGCTGGCTGCACGTAAACTGATGCACATGCCACAGCCCGGCTAGTCAGGAACTGACTTTAGGTGCCTGTCCAGTGCCTTCTTGAAGACAGCCAGGAGTCTATTGATAATCCCCCTCATGTATGCTGGGAGGCAGTTGAACAGTCTTGGGTCCCTGACACTTGTGTTGTCTCTCAACGTGATAATGGCACCCCTGCTTTTCATTTGGGGGATGTTGCATCTACTGTCAAGTCTTTTGCTTTGCTTCATAGGAAGCCAATCAAAAGACGGCTTCTGTCCTTCCAGGAGTAGGAAAATGCACCGTGTTATTCCTCTCGAGTTGCACTTTCCACAGCCTTGGCAGGGCCAGACCAAATAGTTTCATGGGCCTTATACGGTCTGTAGGCTGGACATTCCCCACCTCTGCTCTAAAGTCTGCTGTTCTTTTGCCAGGGAGGGTTTGCCAGAAGCAATGCACTTTGTGACTTGTTTCTTGGGGTATCCTTGCCCAGTCTTTTGGGCACCTCTCAGAGCCTATCCTTTTTCCCATCTTTTACTGCAGGCCTGCTGTGATTGCTTGTCCATCTGTGTGTGCACGAGTGCTTCACTTTCTAAGGACCTCTTTCTGTCTTCTGGAAACAGATCCACATGGATAGTCATCTGTGCTTGTTTTGTCATGAAAACAGATTTGAATGTGCTTCTAGTGAATTATAGATTGGCCCTTTCTAAGACCTTCCTACTCCTTTGGTAAGGAGTTAGGGCTCTGATTGGTTACTCAATCATGTTGACTAGAGGCAATGCCAACAACTTCATGGGCCATGATTGTGGTCTAGAACCTTCCAAACTTGCCTTAGATGTGGGCCATGTACAGGACTTGGAGCACCAAAGGTCAAAGCACCTGGAGGAATGGGAAGACAATCAGGTTCAACCCAAAGAAAGGGAGGATGAGTTGAACTCCTTGGATTAAAAACTCCACTGCCATTTGAGGGTCACTGATGGTACTAGAAATCTTCCATATAAATTTTTCCATATCCTTTAATAATCATGTATTTGGTTAACATATCTACTCTTTTAATGTGTTTATCAGAAAGAGCATAGTATCTAGCACCTTCAGCCTTCATAATGGGTGACTTGGGGTGAATGCACTTTTGTTGCCTTCGAGTTTAACCCTTTGACTGTCGCAACCCTCAATCCTGAGTGCCATTCTGTTGTCGCAAAATATTCGAAAAAAAAAAAATTCTTATCAAAATGTTAAGATTATTTTTCTGATTGTTTTTATCCTAAAAACAGATTTTTGCCATCAATACTTACCGAGATATGGAGGTGTAAAGTTGGCAGAAAATGATCTGCGTACGGCAACAGCGGAGACTGCCGCTCACTCGGTAAACATTTATTTACTTCCATTCGTAAATTTCTTGTTTTTTTCACTATTTTCTTTTTTTACATAACTTATGTGGTCTCTTAGACCAAGGTAAGGTGCAATGTTTATATATACACTCGTATGCAACACTATACTAGAATAAACATTAGTATCTTTATATTGTTTACAAAACTTGTTTACACAAACAAACAATAAAAAAAAAATGTTCATTACTATTGTTCTATAATATATATACATATGTACACTCACTGAACACTTTCCTAGAACTCCTGCAGCTTGTGGAACTCTTTGAAACATGGGTATATGCACAGTGGTACTTTACACTCCTCACACATAAAACGAGTGTCTCTGCGTTTTGGTGGGCGTTTTGTGGAATGTTTACAGACAAAACACCTCTTCTGAGCATTTTTCTTGAGAGTAGTAGGAGGCAGTAGTATGGGATAGTGATCACCAGGCCTCATACGAGAGGGCATGTGTTGATAATTTCGTGGGCGCTGGTCTATTGCAGGTGTTGTTCCTTGGTACTTGAATATTATTTGTCTGATGACTGACAAACAAAATTCACCATATTTGGGCTTGTTGTTGGTCTTCAACTTGTAAACGTTATAAGCATTCAGCATGGAAATGTCAAGAAGATGGAAAAAGAGTTTTATGTACCACTTATAACTCTTGCGGACACAATCAGCAAATCCAATCTGCATGTCACATTTGTCCAATACGCGCATATTGAGGTTGTAGTCCATCACAGCTGCAGGCTTTAGAATGGGTTCATTGGTCTCTCTATTCTGCTTGCCAGTGTCTACCATTTCATGTCTGTGAACTGATGTCAACAATGTGACATCACGTTTGTCTTGCCACCGAAATGCCATGATGTCATTGGCAGCCAGCGTCGAACCTAGGCATATGTTTACGATTTGCACGCACTGTGCCACACACGTCTGTCATGTTCACTCGCAAGAAATCACTGAGTAAAGGGCTTGTGTACCAGTTATCAGTATATAATATATGCCCCTTACCAAGATATGGTTCCTTCATTGTTCTAACAACATCAACAGAGATACCCAGTAACTTCCTGGTATCTTGCAATGTATTACTGCCAGTGTACACAATTATATCCAAAACCAGACCACTTTTGCAATCACACAGTACAAATAACTTTATACCAAAGCGTTTCCTCTTGCTTGGTATATACTGCTTAAACGACAGTCTACCTTTGAACAAAATCAAAGACTCATCAATAACAAGCTTCCTGAAGGGATAAAAATACATACAGCACTTTTGTTTCATGTACATGAACACATTCCTGATCTTATATAACCTGTCGTTTCTGTCAGGCCTGGTTTTATCAGAAAAGTGAAGCATACGCAACCGTATCAAAAAACGATTCACTGGTATAATATCACTAAAACCTAGGGTTGAAATCAGGCGTTCTGTCGACCAGTATGTGTTGACAGTGTGCTTATAAACATGTGGCATAAGCATTATTGTGGCAAAGAACAAGTACATCTCTGCCACAGTTGTGTCCTTCCACTGGTGTAGCCGTGACCTTGGTGAAAGTATTGTGTTTGCCATGGTGTACTCATAGTATGTGTTGCTTTCCCTGACAATAATGTCCATCAGGGGTTCATCAAAGAATAACTGAAAGCATTCTAGTTCAGTAGCATTGTTCCCAAGTGTACACGATGGCCGTATTCCACTTTGTGCTTCATCAAAGTCATGGGGATTGGGAACAAAATTGTCACCTTGCTGCCAATCCCAGATGCGGTCTGCTGGTGGGTACTGGATATTGACAGGTGGTTGTGGTTGTGCTGGTTGTGGTTGTGCAGGTTGTGGGAGTGTGGGGGTAGTTGAGAGTGGTTATTGGTGTGCTGAGTTAGCAGCGTGGCCCGCTCCTGGTGCCATATGACTCGTGCCACCACCAACACCACCACCACTACCACCTGCTACCCCACGCACATTACGCATCCCCATTGTCACAATATCATCATCTTCACTATCAATTCGTGGTGTAGGGCCAAGAGATGTACTCCGAGATTTACTCCTTTTCCTTGGAATAGCATATGGCACACTACCAGAACGCATGTTGCGTCGTACATACTGCCGCTTCACTGGAGAATACTCTCCCTCACTGTCACCACTAGAACTGCTTTCAATAACTTTGAAATCACTGTCATCATCACTTACACTGCTCACATCAGAGTCATGTACACGGTGAAATAGTTTCCTTTTTCGTCCTGGTACAGGTGAACGTGAATGAGACGGCCCAGCACCAGATGTGGAAGGCTGTGGGTCATCTGGGTTTTCATCACTAATTATGTTATCCTGGGCACTGCTTTCGGTAATACCCTCCTGAAAACCATGAAATTCACATTCACTGGCACTTCCATCACTGTTTGAACTATCACTTGGGAAGAGAAGGCCTCCAATTCGCCGGGAGTGAGGTACTTCTTACTGCGAGGCATGGTGAAAAATGACTACAAACATGGCGCTCCCACAATGCACCACTGGGTCCCCGATTTTTTTCATACTGCACACACCCACCACGCAGACCCATTCTCTCACATGTAGGCCTACCAGCTTTCTCCCGCTTCATTTGAAGCCGCTAGAATTTAGGCGTATAGATACGTCCGAAACAGTGGCTCGTAAGACGTATATATACGACCGAAACAAAGGGTTAACCCTTTCGGGGTTTTGGTCGTACTAGTACGGCTTACGCCCTGGGGTTATGGACGTACTAGTACGCCTAAATTCTAGCGCCCTCAAATCAAGCAGAAACAGGCTGTTAGGCCTAGATGTGATAGAATAGGTCTGTGCGGTCAGTGTGGGCAGTATAAAAAATTCCTGCACACCACAGTGCATAATGAGGAAAAAAAAACTCTGACCGTGTTTTTGGTTTAAAACAGCGACTTTGCAGTCTATTTTCGTATGGTATTTATGCTTGTATTCTCGTTTTCTTAGTTTCATTTTATAGAATAGATGATATATTACAAAAATAGAGATAATTTTGACTGGTTTCACGATGGCAAGTACCTTGAAACTGAGCGCAAAGTAGCGAAAATGTTCGATTTTGGCCAATGTTCAAGAATAAACAAATCACACCATGCGTCCAATACACATCAACTGGAGAGTCTAATATTCTTGCACAAGTGCGCTGATATTATTTATACCATTTTTCAATGATGCAGTTGTATACATAACAGTAAATCTTCTATTTTTTGAGAATAAAAATTCAAAATGGAAAGCAAAAGTAATGTAAGAGGGGCCTGGAGACGTGACTAATGAACAGATAAGATTTTATTTTAGTGCCAGGAATGTCTGCCTTGTTTATTATGGACCCTATTTTGAAATTGGCCAAATTGCCATTTTCTGACCACTATTTTGGATAGTTGAAATTGGTAAATAGGTGGTTTCTTGTACTCAATCGATAGAACAAATGGAGTTCTAGCGAAATAGCTATAATTTTAGTATTATTATAATCAAATAGAAGTGCTAAACCACAGGGGTTATACATATATAATTTTAGTAGACTGAAACATTGGAATTTGCCAAAAATAGGGCTCAAAGTGGGCGAAATCGCCGATACGTAAATGTCATCGATACCGCTAACTTCGCGAAAGCATAATTTCGTTAGTTTTCGATCAAATTTCATAATTTTTGTGGCATTATGATCGGAAAAAGATTCTCTATCATTTCATAAGAAATTTTTTTTTTTTTTTTTTAAATTCGTGGACCCTGAGAACAAGTTTCAGAGAGACCCCTTGGACCCTCAAAGGGTTAAGCAACAAAATTGCATATGAAAAGATAATTAACCTTGTTTGCACATTGGAATGTAAATCTTAAATGTAGCATATAAATTTTAATTCTTTATTGTAGTACATTTTACTTTTTTAAGCTGTAGTGGAAAACTAAAAGAATGTTCAAGTTATATAAATATTTATTTATTCTTTACATAAATGCTTAACTTTTTGTACACCTAAACTGGAGCATGACTAGTAATGAAAACAAACTGTGCAGTTTTGGCACCTGTTTGTTACCAGATTAGGATAGGACCCTTGTGAAAATACCATTAAAAAGAAGTGCATAACAGATCTCTCTAGTATTATACTGTACACCTGATGGGTTAAGTAGATTAACAATATACAGTGGAACCCCAGTTAACGAACACCCCGGAAATCATGCAATTACGTAAGTATAATATTGTAAGTGCTTGTGGAAGTGTATTTTTGGGGGTCTGAAATAGACTAACCTAAATGACATTTTTTCTTAAGGAAGTAAATTCGTTCGGTAATGGCACTTGAGCAGGCTTCTGCAATGAATTTTTTTCGTTAACCGGGGTTCCACTGTACCTCATTATCACACTATTAAACATAAGGACATAAGAAAGGAGGAACACTGCAGCAGGCCTGTTGGCCCATACTAGGCAGGTCCTTCACAATCCATCCCACTAACAGGATAGATCAGCTAGAGCACATGTGTGGCTACAGAAAGAGTTAACCATTTAACAACATATATGAAAGATTTTTAAGTCTGACAAATATTTTACAAATAAAGCTGCATTAATGTACCTTTCACTTTATTAGGAATTATGAATAGTAAGGGTGAACTCAACATGGCAAAACTAGTTTTCTTTGATCAACATAATACTCAAAACTCCAGACCAAAATGGACAGTCTAGTTCGCCTGTAATACTCATCAAAATTACATGTATTCTGAAGATAAATGCATGTCGGATGAGCTAACAGTATTGCAGAGGTAGGAATGCCAAACTTGACAAAAGGTGGGGGTCAATCTTAGGCTGAGCCAATGAGTAATGCACATGGCATTCATCATGCTTCAAGTCTCTCCTTCCCAATTTTCTCCTCTTTCTCAAACACTTGAATTATTGTAACAGATGCGTCTGATATACAGTGCACCCCCGGATTACGTCATTTTTTCGTTTCAGAATGCTGTTCAAGTGCCGTTACTGAATGAATTTGTTCCCATAAGGAATAATGTAAATTAGATT
Source organism: Cherax destructor (assembly GCA_009830355.1). Classification (NCBI taxonomy): domain Eukaryota; kingdom Metazoa; phylum Arthropoda; class Malacostraca; order Decapoda; family Parastacidae; genus Cherax; species Cherax destructor. The sequence goes on along the minus strand of WNWK01010250.1, from coordinate 20,017 downwards.
AGTCTTTTTAGACCCCCAAAAATACACTAACAAAAATAAACTTACATAAAAGGGCGAGTTTGGAGACTATCGTAAACCAGGGGTCCACTGTATATGTATATTTACCCTTCGAGGAATTCAGTTCTGTAAATTATGAGTTCGTTGGATAGTAATACTGCTCCTCATGTAACAGGGTGGTCTTTAGTATTAAGGTATCTTTAATCCTCTACAACCATAAGAATGCTGTAGTATATCAAACAACATAAAAGTGCCCCCATATAATTAATTTATATTTCATTATTACAAGCAGGATGTACATACTTATAATCTATACAGTTTTAAACACTTACATTCATTAAAATTATTATTTTATGAGGCAATTTCAACACAGCTATAGAGTTTGCCAATCATAAAATACAAGTTTTTTTCCCCCTCAAAACTTTAATGTCGAGTTCACTTTTACTTTCCTCAACACCAAAAATATGCTCACAGCCATATTAAAAGGTATGCAACTGCAATGCCATAATCCTTAAACATTCCCCAGAAAACAAAAAAATTACTAATAACTATCCACCTCAATAGTCAACATTACTCCTTTTACTCCTGTTTCTATGGCAAGTAATATTTTAAAATTTATAAAATGGATTCTTCTGCTGCAAAATAAACTTACCATTTGCTTGAGGGTAAGTGCTATTATTTTTCACATTACAGTGGACCCCCGGAAATCGAACGCCTCCCAACTCGACCTATTATGGAAGTTTATTATTGTAAGTGCTTTTGTAAGTGTATTTTTGAGGGTCTGAAATGGACTAATATAATTTACATTATTCCTTATGGGAATAAATTCGTTCGGTAACAGCACTTGAACAGCATTCTGGAACGAAAACTGTTCGATTTCCGGGGGTCCACTGTATATCTAGATGTAAATATAAATTATTTCACTATTTATACTAATCTTCAAAATATTTACCTATACTGAAGCTGCAGTTTGGTTCATCAAAATGTGGGGACAGATTTTACATACATTATCCTGCTAGAAAGAAAAAAAGTTACAAAAGAGGATAAAAATAAAATAGTACGAGAAAAGAGAAAAAAGATAATATAATTTAATACACTACACCTTACTTTTAGTTGCTGGTGCAGTACTAAATCCTACAAGCCACATGACTGCTAGAAATAAACTTTTGTCCCAGATTATCGAGTACTGTACAGTCATCACTTGTTACTACGCTGATAAACATTCACTGTATATATACATGTACTTATAAATGTCCATCATTTAATGTTGCAGATGCATTATATTTTGCATAACACACTGATCATGAAGTGCAAATTTATATGGACCCTAAAAAATTAAGTAACTATATTCACATACTGTATACTGAACCCTTATAAAGCAAGTAATTACTGTATTATATTTATACAAACAAGTGCTAAACCCACACTAGTCATACAGCACTAATTATTGTATGTATTGTTATATTCACTGGAAGTGTTAAATCCATAATAATCACACAGCTCCTGGGGGAAAGAAGCTGATCCAAGCTCCCCCACGTTCTTTTAATCAAGACACTTACCAGAATAAAGCAAACTTTCCTCCTTGAAGGGTAATAGCATATATAATCTCACTCATACCTGCCTACCCTAAAATGTTTTTTTAATCACAAAACTGTTTAACAGCAACCTTCATCTACCAGTGCATAGTAAACAGAAAATTCTTGGCAAGGAATCTCCTACTGGCTAGTTGAATTTTGTTAGTATCTCTTCACAAAAACTTTTTTTTACAAAATACTATGCACACCAGCAGACAACAATGACACGTTGTGGCTGCTTTTTCCTTAATTACTGTCTGATGTTTAGCTAAACAGTATTGTGCCAGCTACTCAGTCACTGGCATATGGTCATAGTATGCAAACATTATTATAATCATAACTAAGAATTGGAGGGAGGGGTAAAGGAGGTTTTGTGGGAGAAGGGCTTGGAGTTCCAGCCAGCAAGCATGCATGAGCGTGTTAGATAGGAGCGAATGGAGACAAATGGTTTTTAGGACTTGACGTGCTGTTGGAGTGTGAGCAGGGTAATATTTAGGAAGGGATTCAGGGAAACCGGCAGGACGAACTCGAGTCCTGGAGATGGGAAGTACAGTGCCTGCACTCTGAAGGAGGGGTGTTAATGTTGCAGTTTTATAACTGTAGTGTAAGCGCACCTTTGGCAAGACAGTGATGGAGTAAATGATAGTGAAAGTTTTTCTTTTTCGAGCCACCTTACCTTGGTGGGAAACAGCCGATGTGTTAATAAAAAAATAATTTTTTTTAAAGCTTGGAGATTGATCACAAGGTTTCAAAAATCACCAATACAGTGGACCCCCGGATTACGTCATTATTTCATTCCAGAATGCTGCTCAAGTGCCGTTACCGAACGAATTTGTTCCATAAGGAATAATGTAAATTAGATTAGTCCTTTTAGACCCCCAAAAATACACTTACAAGAGCACTTACAAAATTGTTCGAGTTTGGAGCAGTACGTAATCCGGGGGTCCACCATATATATTTTACAAGAGTATCAGAAATGAGTGACAGCACAACAATAAAATCAGAGGAAGATCACTAAATCATTTCAAATTACCAATAGTGTACCAGTGATTACCTATATGCAGTTATAACAGTTATGTCTTGGTTATCCTGTCTTCAGTAGTCTATTGAAAAGTTTTTAAAACTTTCAATGGTTGTAGAATTTAATACCCTACTTCTTTTATATCATTCTAATGATCCACTAGTACAGTAGTATACATTTTAAACTTGCCAGCAAGAATTTCCCTAAGAGGGTTATCACTCAAACTCTTAATTAAGGTTTGCTCAGATATCAGTGTGTATGCACCTCTCTTTTCCCTTCTGCTTTTGTTTTTAGAATATTTATTTACTCTTATAGCATTCCATTTTTTTTCCAACATGCTGGCCATCTCCCACCAAGGCAGGGTGACCCAAAAAATAAAAACACTTTCACTATCATTCACACATAATCACTGTCATTGCAGAGGTGCACAGATACGACAGTTCAGATGTCACTCCAAACAGCGAATATCCCAAACCCCTTTTTACAGTGTAGGCACTGTACTTCCCATTTCCAGAACTCAAGCCCGGCTAACCGGTTTCCCTAAATCCCTTCACCAAGTATTACCCTGCTCACACCAACAGCTCATCAAATCCCAAAATCCATTCGTTTCCATTCACTCCTATCTAACACACTCGCGTATGCCTGCTGTATTCTCAAAACTTCTTCTACCCCCCTCCCTCCATCCTTTCCTAGGACAACCCCTACACTCCATTTATTTACTCTTATAACATTCTATCTTCTTGTCATTGTTATGACATCTCGAAACAAGGAAATATGCATAAACTGTCCACACGTAGATATACGTTCACGTGTGTAGCTGACCGAATATTTTGAGAAAAAAATAAATTGTTCTTTATCTTTAAAATGAAGAGTGCATTTTGTTTGTCATTCCCACATGTTGTAATACTGCACACAATGAGTGCACAGACCCATTCTCTAATCTCTAGGCAACTGAGGCTTATCGTAGCAAGGTTAAAAGCATTTGAAAAAAAAACGTAGATCTACGTTCGGGGCAGTACGCACGCGAACGTATATCTACGTGTGGACAGTTTAAGGGTTAAGGTAAGCTTAAATTTGGTTGGCATTACAGTAATGAACAAAAATATATAAATTTCTTTATGTTCAGAGTTTTCATATTGCTGCAACAATGAATTTACAGTACTTGTTTGTCAAAGATTCTCAAGTATGAAATAAAAACTTATTAATTCAGTGTTTTCCATTTTGGCAGGACTGCTACTCTTTCCTTTGTCTCTTATAATCATGTTAAATGCCAAGTAAATCTGACAACTTCTACATACATACATTCAGTATACACTTCTCTTTCCTTTTTTGTGTTTTTAACCCTTTCACTGTCGGTGACGTATAGATACGGCTTACAAGCCAGTGTTGGTGTCATATTAATATGTCAAAATCCTAGCTGCTTCAAATCTAGCGGGAGAATGGGTTTGCGTGGTCAGTGTGCACAATATAAAAAAAATCCTGCAGCACGCAGTGGAGAAAAAAAACAACTCCATGTTTTTGGTATAAAACGCCGACTTTGAGGTGTATTTTCGTATGGTATTTATGGTTGTATTCTCGTTTTCTTTGTCTCATTTGATAGAATGGAAGATATATTACAGAAATAGAGATGATTTTGATTGGTTTCATAAAGAAAAGTACAGTGGACTCTCGCTATTCGAACACTCCAAAACACCCTCATTCCAGAATGCTGTTCAAGTGCTGTTACCAAACTAATTTATTTCCATAAGGAATGATGTAAATTAGACAAGTCCATTTCAGACCCCCAAAAATACACTTATAAAAGCACTTAAAAAATAAACTTACATAAAAGGGCGAGTTTTGGAGTGTTCGAATAGCGAGGGTCCACTGTACCTTGAAATTGAGCTCAAAGTAGCGGAAATGTTCGATTTTTGCCAATGTTCAAGAGTAAACAAATGACATCACCGTCCAATACGTGTCCAACTGGCCAGTCTAATACGCAGTCATGAATGGGTTGACATTATTTATACAATTATTACAATAATGCATTAGTCTGCATAACAGTAAATCTTCTATTTTTGTGTGAATAAAAATTCAAAATGAAAAGCAAGCATAATATAAGAGGGGCCTGGAGACATGACTAATGAACAGAGAAAATTTTATTTTAGTGCCAGGAATGTCTGCATTGTTTATTCTGGATCCTAATTTGAAATTGGCCAAATTGCCAATTTCTGACCACTTTGGAAATAAATGGTATAAAATACCGACACAGTGGAAAGATAAACACATAAGCAGTATAATGTGATCCTTTATTGACAACGTTTCGCCCACGCAGTGGGCTTTATCGAGTCACAGACAGATCTACCTGGAAAAAGAGTAACATGAAAATTTATAGGATTTAGTCAGGTGGAGAAAGCTGGGTCAGGTGGAGAATGCTGCATGTGACAGTCCTCAAAGTAGTGTGATAGTTTAAAACCTCGGGTAACTTAAAGGACCTGCAGTGTTCCATTCTTGAGTTCTATGTGGGATAGCGATGAAGTAGTTTCTTGGCAATAGGTTCAGCTATGTTGTAGAAGCCGTAGTTCTGGTTGAAGTTGTTGGATATACAAATAAGTGATGATTCCAGGATTCTTCGGTATTGAGTGTTGTCTTCTCTGGCGATGAGTCTTGCGTTTCTGTAGTTGATTAAATGGTTGTGTGAATTTCGGTGTTGAACACAGGCATTTCTTGGGTCGTCAGATCTGTCTGCGTACTGGTGTTCTGAAATGCGTGTTTGGAGGTCTCTGGATGTTTCGCCGATGTATAATTTGCTGCAGCCATTACAAGGAATTGTGTATACCCCTGCAGTGGATTGAAGCTTGTCCTGTATGTTACTGGTAATGTCCTTGATGGTTGTGGATGTGGAGGTAGATACTCGGAATGAGGTATTGGAAAAAATGTTGGAAACGTGTTTGGTAAAGTAGTTGGTGTGAGGACTATGTATCGTTTCTCGGCAGTGTCTTCTCTGGGTGTGTTGAAGATGTTTAATGCCCGTCGTCTGCAGTTTCTAATGAAGTGATGAGGATAATGAAGTTTAGAAAAAACTTGCTCAATAAGGGAGCATTCTTCCTCAAGGAACTCACTGCTGCAGATTCTGAGTGCGCGCAGGAAAAAGCCTATAATTACACCACGTTTAGTCTTGGTGTCGTGGTGAGGTAGAGTGGAGAAGATCGTGTTGGTTGGTAGGTTTCGATAGACTTTAAAAGCCGACCATGAACTTCGTTTTAAAGTCTATCGAAAACCTACCAACCAACACGATCTTCTCCACTTCTACTCTCACCACGACACCAAGACTAAACGTGGTGTAATTATAGGCTTTTTCCTGTGCGTACTCAGAATCTGCAGCAGTGAGTTCCTTGAGGAAGAATGCTTCCTTATTGAGCAAGTTTTTCTAAACTTCATTATCCTCATCACTTCATTAGAGACTGCAGCGAGGGCATTAAACATCTTCAACACACCCAGAAAGACACTGCCGAGAACGATACATAGTCCTCACACCAACTACGTTACCAAACACGTTTCCAACATTTTTTCCAATACGTACCTCATTCCGAGTATCTACCTCCACATCCACAACCATCAAGGACATTACCAGTAACATACAGGACAAGCTTCAATCCACTGCAGGGGTATACACAATTCCTTGTAATGGCTGCAGCAAATTATACATCGGCGAAACATCCAGAGACCTCCAAACACGCATTTCAGAACACCAGTACGCAGACAGATCTGACGACCCAAGAAATGCCTGTGTTCAACACCGAAATTCACACAACCATTTAATCAACTACAGAAACGCAAGATTCATCGCCAGAGAAGACAACACTCAATACCGAAGAATCCTGGAATCATCACTTATTTGTATATCCAACAACTTCAACCAGAACAACGGCTTCTACAACATAGCTGAACCTATTGCCAAGAAACTACTTCATCGCTATCCCACATAGAACTCAAGAATGGAACACTGCAGGTCCTTTAAGTTACCCGAGGTTTTAAACTATCACACTACTTTGAGGACTGTCACATGCAGCATTCTCCACCTGACCCAGCTTTTTCCACCTGACTAAATCCTATAAATACTCGTGTTACTCTTTTTCCAGGTAGATCTGTCTGTGACTCGATAAAGCCCACTGCGTGGGTGAAACGTTGTCAATAAAGGATCACATTATACTGCTTATGTGTTTATCTTTCTGACCACTTTATTGGGTAGTTGAAATCGGTAAATGGGCAGTTTTTTTGTAGTCAATCGATAGAACAAATGTAGGTCTAGTGAAATAGTTGAGTTTGGTTGACTGGAAAAATGGAATTGGCTGAAAATAGGGCTCAAGTGACGAAATCGCCAATGCGTATATATTGGCGAGACCGCTAACTTCGCGAGAGCGTAATTCCATAAATTTTCCATTATATTTTGTACTTTTGGTGTCATTACCATCAGGAGAAGATTATGATTTTATAAGAATTTTTTTTTTTTATTCTTTGACACTGAGAGCAAGTTTGTGAGCAGGGGTCTCGACAGTGAAAGGGCCCCTCTTATATGTATTACTCTTGTAGGTCTTAGTCCTTATTCCTGCCAATTTTCCATCCACTTCAGGAGGGATGATCCATGAAACCATTAATTTATTTTATTGACACATTGGCCATTTCCCACCAAGGCAGGGTGGCCCAAAAAAGAAAAACTTTCACCATCATTCACTCCATCACTGTCTTGCCATAGGCATGCTTACACTACAGTTATAAAACTGCAACATTAACACCCCTCCTTCAGAGTGCCGGCACTGTACTTCCCATCTCCAGGAATCAAGTCTGGCCTGCCGGTTTCCCTGAATTTCTTCATAAATGTTACCTTGCTTACACTCCAACAGCACGTCAAGTCCTAAAAATCATTTGTCTCCATTCGCTCCTAACACACTCACACACACTTGCTGGAAGTCCAAGCCCCTCGCACACAAAACCTACTTTACCCCCTCCCTACAACCTTTCCTAGGCCCCTACCCCGCCTTCCCTCCACTACAAATTTATACACTCGAAGTCATTCTATTTCGTTCCATCCTTTCTACATGTCCAAACCATCTCGATAACCCCTCCTCAGCCCTCTGGATAATAGTTTCAGTAATCCCACACCTCCTGATCTCCAAACTACGGATTCTCTGCATTATATTCACACCACACATTTCCCTCAGACATGACATCTCCACTGCCTCCAGCCTTCTGCTTGTTGTAACATTCACAACCAATGCCTCACACCCATACAAGAGCATTGGTATAACTATACTCTCATACATTCTCCTCTTTGCTTTCATGGATAAAGTTCTTTGTCTCCACAGACTCCTCAGTGCACCACTCACCTTTTTCCCTTGTCAATTCTATGATTCACCTCATCCTTCATAGACCCATCCGCTGACATGTCCACTCCCAAATATCTGAACACATTCACCTCCTCCATACTCTCTCCTTCCTATCTGATAGCCAATCTTCCGTTACCTAATTTTTTTGTTATCCTCATCACCTTACTCTTTCCTATATTCACTTTTAATTTCCTTCTTTTACATACCCTACCAAACTCATCAACCAACCTCTGCAACTTTTTTTTCAGAAACCATTAAAGCTAACAGATATAATCCAGAAAATTAAACTTGCAAAAAGTAAATCATATCTAAGCGATAAGAAGTTGAAGGGTATATGATACTGAACTATTGTAGATTCTTCATATTAATGCAATGAAAATTCTTTCAAACTTTTTATACCAGTATTTTACATAAACAAGAATTCACAAGTTAAATAATTTTTGGAAAACATGTTAAGAAAAAAAATGCTATCTAGTGGGATGACTGGCTCGCTCACTCAGCAAAAACAAATGGAGGCTGGGAGGCACTACTTCTGGTCCCAAATTTTGCACATTACTTAGTTTTAGAATTATCGAGCATAATAACAAGCTTTATTCATGCACTATGAAAGTCTGATTGCAGTTTCAAATTGCAATTACATAAAATCTACTTATGTAAGGTTGCAGTAGAAGAGGGTTTACTGTATATCATATTTTCATCTCTCAGGACATTTGGATTTTTAAACAAATATATACACATGGCATCAGGAAACAAACTAAAATAAAAAGTTTTCCCAAGTGTACTAAGACAAAAAGACTGATATAAAACTTGTTAATTGATACTGACAAATTGGTTTAAAAAGACACACAAGTAAACACTAGAACCTATTTATTAGAAAACCTTTTGGTCCTGGGACTAACATTTTCTAATAACATGTCCTAGCACTTGTTTATGTCTCTTTAAACCATAAAAAGACTGTCACAGCTCATAGTAACAGAAATTGTATATAGTACTGGTAATACAAATTTCATGGAAGGAAAAAAAGTATTAGCATACAAAATTTAAAAATGAAGTGAATATTTCCAAACATACAATTTGAAGTTAGATTTTAGTAATAAATGCAATAATCATTAAAACATTAGGTAAATTGGTTTCAAATAAAAAGTAGAAAATAGAAACTCCACTAATTACAGATATTCAATTAAATAAAAACTGTACAGTGCCATGAAAATGTACTCATAAGCACAGTGATAGAAAAAAGTTCAATACTGCCCCTTACATTAATTAAACTCATAACAGAATTACATTTCTGTATTAGCATCCACTTCATCAATACCCTCAGTATTAAATGCTTCCAACTGAGTTTGAAGTACTTCATCTTGAGGTAATAAGCACTGCTGGTTAGGAGTGTCTATCTTTCCCTCTTCAGGCACGACAGAAATCACCTCAGAAGATTGTGTAGTAGTTGGAGTCGGCTCCTGAGGTAACTCATTACTAGGGGTGTTTTGGGGTTGCTGGCCAAAGGTCCGAGGCAGAGTTCTCGGCATCAGTGGAGCCTGTGCTGTGCCAGGCGTTGAATGTTGTGTATACTTAGGCAATGGCATATTAGGAATCCTGGATGCTACAACTCTGCTGCCCGAGCTCACTGCTGCTGGAACACCTGAAAATTTAGTTTTTATGATAATGCACTAGAAATACATTAATTGTATTTAATAATTGAAGTATATAGTAATTGAATATAAAGGTTCTCCAAAAAATATTTGCAGCCAGAAAATATAAGAGAAGAGAGGGGAAGGATGGGGAGTTATTTTTATTTTATTTTTATTAACACATCGGCCGTTTCCCACCAAGGCAGGGTGGCCCGAAAAAGAAAAACTTTCATCATCATTCACTCCATCACTGTCTTGCCAGAGGCATGCTTACACTACAGTTATAAAACTGCAACATTTAACATCCCTCCTTCAGAGTGCAGGCACTGTTCTTCCCATCTCCAGGACTCAAGTCTAGCCTACCGGTTTCCCTGAATCCCTTCATAAATGTTACTTTGTTTCCACTCCAACAGCACGTCAAGTATTAAAAACAATTTGTATCCATTCACTCCTATCAAATACGCTCATGCATGCTTGCTGGAAGTCCAAGCCCCTCACACACAAAACCTCCTTTACCCCCTCCCTCCAACCTTTTCTAGGACGACCCTTACCCCGCCTTCCTTCCCCTACAGATTTATACGCTCTCCAAGTCATTCTACTTTGACCCATTCTCTCTAAATGACCAAACCACCTCAACAAGCCCTCTGACAAATACTTTTAGTAACTCCACACCTTCTCCTAATTTCCACATTCCGAATTTTCTGCCTAATATTTACACCACACATTGCCCTTAGACAGGACATCTCCACTGCCTCCAGCCGCCTCCTCGCTGCAGCATTTGCAACCCATGCTTCACACCCATATAAGTGTTGGTACCACTATACTTTCGTACATTCCCTTCTTTGTCTCCACAGATACCTCAATGCACCACTCACCCTTTTTCCTTCATCAATTCTATGATTAACCTCATCCTTCATAAACCCATCCACTGACAAGTCAACTCCCAAATATCTGAAAACATTTACTTCTTCCATAATCCCTCTCTCCAATGTGATATCCAATTTTTCTTTATTTAAATCGTTTGATACCCTCATCACCTTACTCTTATCTATGTTTACTTTCAACTTTCTACCCTTACATACCCTCCCAAACTCGTCCACTAACCTTTGCAACTTTTCTTTAGAATCTCCCATAAGCACAGTATCATCAGCAAAAAGTAACTGTCAACTCCCATTTTGCATTTAATTCCCCATAATTTAATCCCACCCCTCTCCCCAACACCCTAGCATTTACTTCTTTTACAACCCCATCTATAAATATATTAAACAACCATGGTGACATTACACATCCCTGTCTAAGACCTACTTTTACTAGGAAGTAATCTCCCTCTCTCCTACACACCCTAACCTGAGCCTCACTATCCTCATAAAAACTCTTTACAGCCTTCAGTAACTTACTACCTATTCCATACACTTGTAACATTTGCCACATTGCTCCCCTATCCACTATCATAGGCCTTTTCCAAATCCATAAATGCAATGAAAACTTCTCTACCTTTATCTAAATACTGTTCACATATATGCTTCACTGTAAACACTTGATCTACACATCCCCTACCCACTCTAAAGCCTCCTTGCTCATCTGCAATCCTACTCACTGTCTTACCTCTAATTCTTTCAATAATAACCCTGCCATACACTTTACCTGGTATACTCAGTAAACTTCTTTCTTTCAACACGTCGGCCGTTTCCCACCGAAGCGGGGTGGCCCAAAATGAAAAACTAAAGTTTCCCATTTTACATTTAGTAATATATACAGGAGAAGGGGTTACTAGCCCCTTGCTCCCAGCATTTTAGTCGCCTCTTACGACACGCATGGCTTACGGAGGAAGAATTCTGTTCCACTTCCCCATGGAGAATTTTTTTTTTTATATATTAAAGTCCAGGGTTTATTCCCTGGACCTCAGCAATGAGAGTCGCTCCTCTCACCGCTGGGCAACGGTAAACTTATTCCCCTATAATTCTTACAATTTCTTTTATCCCCCTTCCCTTTATATAAAGGAACTATACATGCTCTCTGCCAATCCCTAGGTACCTTCCCCTCTTTCATACATTTATTAAACAAAAATACCAACCACTCCAACACTATATCCCCACCTGCTTTTAACATTTCTGTCATGATCCCGTCAGTTCCAGCTGCTTTACCCACTTTCATTCTACGTAATGCCTCACGCACCTCCCCCATACTCACATCCTGCTCTTCTTCACTCTTAAACGATGTTGTACCTCCCTGGCCAGTACATGAAATTACCGCCTCCCTTTTTTCATCGACATTTAAAAGTTCCTCAAAATATTCCCGCCATCTACCCAATACCTCCATCTCCCCATCTACTAACTCACCTACTCTGTTTTTAACTGACAAATCCATTCGTTACCTAGGCTTTCTTATCTTGTTTATCTCACTCCAAAAAATTTTCTTTTTTTCAGCAAAATTTCTTGATAGAGCCTCTCCCATTCTTTCATCCGCTCTTCTTTTGCACTCTCACCACTCTCTTCACCTTTCTTTTACTCTGCTCTTCTATTAACACTTCTGTTTTGTAAAAACCTCTCATAAGCTACCTTTTTCTCTTTTATCACACCCTTTACTTCTTCATTCCACCACTCACTCCTCTTTCCTCCTGCACCCACCCTCCTATAGCCACAAACTTCTGCCCCACATTCTAATACTGCATTTTTAAAACTATCCCAACTCTCTTCAACCCCCCCACTACTCATACTTGCACTAGCCCACCTTTCTGCCAATAGTTGCTTATATCTCACTCTAACTTTCTCCTCCCTTAGTTTATACACTTTTACCTCTCTCTTACTTGCTGTTGCCATTTTCTTTTTGTCCCATCTACCTTTTACTCTAACTGTAGCTACAACTAAATAATGATCTGATATATCCATTGCCCCTCTATAAACATGTACATCCTGAAACCTACCCATCAACCTTTTATCCACCAATACATAATCTAACAAACTACTTTCCTTACGTGCTATATCATACCTTGTATATTTATTTATCCTCTTTTTCATAAAATATGTATTACTTATTACCAAACCTCTTTCTACACACAGCTCAATTAATGGTTCTCCATTTACATTTACCCCTGGCACCCCAAATTTACCAACTACTCCCTCCACAACATTTTTACACTCTTTAGCTTTAAGATCCCCAACCACAATTACTCTCTCACTTGGTTCAAAACTCCCCACACACTCACTCAACATTTCCCAAAATCTCTCTCTCTCCTCTACACTTCTCTCTTCCCCAAGTGCATAAACACTATAACCCACTTTTCACATCCAACCTTTATTTTACTCCACATAATCCTTGAATTTACACATTTATATTCCCTTTTTACCTGCCATAACTGATTATTCAATATTATTGCCACTCCTTTAGCTCTAACTATTTGAAACCCCTGACCTAATCCCATTTATTTCTCCCCACTGAAACTCTCCTACCCCCTTCATCTTTGTCTCACTTAAAGCCAGGACATCCAGCTTCTTTTCATTCATAATATCTACAATCATCTCTTTCTTATCCTGGAAATGGGAAGTACAATGCCTGCACTTCAAAGGAGGGGTCTGGGATGGTGACAGCTGGGAGGGACTATTCTCAGCTGTTGTATCTGAGCGCCTCTGCAAAGACAGTGATTATGTATGAGTGTGGTGAAAGTGTTGAATGATGATGAAAGTATTTTCTTTCTTTTTGGGTCACCCTGCCTCGGTGGAAGACGGCCGACTTGTTGAGAGAAAAAAAAAAAAAAAAAAACCTCAACGCACATTCAAACATCCCTCTTTGATGGTTTTCTTTTTTCTTTTTAGTAAATCTATACAGGAAAAGAGGTTACTAGCCCATTGTTCCCGGCATTTTAGTTGACTTTTACAACATGCATGGCTTACGGAGGAAAGATTCTCATTCCACTTCCCCATGGATATGAAAGAAAAAGCAATAAGAACAAGAACTATTAAGATAAAATCAAAGAAAACTCAGATGAGTGTGTATACATAAACGTGTACATGTATGTATAGCGTGACTTAAGTGTAAGTAGAAGTAGCAAGACGTACCTGAAATCTTGCACGTTTATGAGACAGAAAAAAGACACCAGCAATCCTACCATCATGTAAAACAGTTACAGGTTTCTGTTTCACATTCACTTGGCAGGATGGTAGTACCTCCCTAGGTGGTTGCTGTCTACCAACCTACTACCTTAGTATTATTATTCTTCTTCTTCCAACACGTCGGCCGTTTCCCACCGAGGCAGGGTGGCCCAAAAGGAAAAACGAAAGATTCTCCTTTTACATTTAGTAATATATTCAGGAGAAGGGGTTACTAGCTCCTTGCTCCCTGCATTTTAGTCGCCTCTTACGACAAGCATGGCTTACGGAGGAAGAATTCTGTTCCACTTCCCCATGGAGAATTAGTATTATTATAATAATGAAAAAATGGGGGGGGGGGGGGGTGGACTTGATGTAATTCTCAAGACCCTTATTTGAGCTGCTGGGGCCTTAAACCCAAACTAACATGTCACATAGTCATCTTTCAGTGGAGAAACAATAGTACATGGTGCATTCCTCCAAGTGCAAAATGATTATGGGAAATTAACTGTTACTGCTCTCCATCCACCACTGTAAACAAACAGGTCAGGCATGCAGACAACAATGATATCTTTCCCTCATTGTGGGTCACTTGCTCTTTCTGCTTTTGTGTCCAACCACTGTTTTTTGGTAATACTAACGAGTTAAAATTACATATCAATTTGAAATCTGACAAAAATGAAGTGAAAGTCATTCTTCAAAGAACTTGTAAACAGTTAAGTGTCATTTGCATACTTACTGGTATTATGTACAATACCATTTAAGAAAGTGTAGGTTTCAAAACTTTCTTTCCAAAAAATAAGCTTTCAGTTAAGGTGCTATATGATTATTTCTGGATTATGATAATTCCAGGACAAAAGGTTCCAGGAAAACAGTAAGCCAGAAAAAAGTGGAAGTTTTTATTTTTTCAACAAGTTGGCCATCTCCCACCAAGGCAGGGTGACCCAAAAAGAAAAAATCCCCAAAAAGAAAATATTTTCATCATTCAATACTTTCACCTCACACAAAATCACTCTCATTGCAGAGGTGCTCAGATATGACAGTTCAGAAGTCCCTCCAAACCCCTCCTTTAAAGTGTAGGCATTGTACTTCCCATTTCCAGAACTCAAGTCCGGCTAACCGGTTTCCCTGAATCCCTTCACTAAATATTACCCTGCTCACACTCCAACAGCTCGTCAAGTCCCAAAAACCATTCATCTCCATTCACTCCTATCTAACACGCTCACACACACTTGCTGGAAGTCCAAGCCCCTCGCCCACAAAACCTCCTTTACCCCTTCCCTCCAACCTTTTCGAGAACGACCCCTACCCCACCTTCCTTCCCCTACAGATTTATATGCTCTCCAAGTCATTCTACTTTGATCCATTCTCTCTAAATGACCAAACGATCTCAACCCCTCTTCAGCCCTCTGACAAATACTTTTAGTAACTCCCACATCTTCTAATTTCCACACTCTGAATTCTCTGCATAATATTTACACCACACATTGCCCTTAGACAGGACATCTCCACTGCCTCCAGTCGCCTCCTCACTGCAGCATTTACAACCCAAGCTTCACACCCATATAAGATTGTCAGTACCACTATACTTTCATACATTCCCTTCTTTGCCTCCATGGATAATGAAAGTGGAAGTACGTACAAATATACAAGAAAAGCCTACAAGCTATTCTTAGCGGGGATACTTAAGGATGCAAGCAATATTAAAATATAGTTTAAAATTAATACAATGCTCCAAATTAATTACCAAGTGTTATTTATGAAAGAATAATTATATATACTACATTACTGTATCTGCATGCCTCTGACAAGACAGTGATAGTGTGAATGATGGTCAAAGTTTCTTTTTCAGGTCATCCTGCCTCAGTGGGAGGTGTACTCATCATCACTCATTTTGGATATTTTCTATTTCAGTAGCTTTTACCTTGTTTTGCTTGGGTACTGCTAGCAGGTGATGACCCAGAACGTAATCCTAAAATCTGTATATAATTAGCTGGTACCAGTCCACAGGTGGTTCCATTAGATGCTAGTAACCATCCACGAACGTTGGGCTGCTGGTCCTTTGGTGCCAAGAACAGGGACTGTCCAGCTCTAAAGCCAAGTTCATTTCTGTTTTCAGCCTGAGGAAGAGTGCAAGATTGTAAGCATTACTTGTTTGCAGTATTACATATGCTAATATTCCCATCTTTAAGTTTAAATACCTACAAGAAGATAGCCAAAAAGAAATACATCATAATCATTCTACTTTAACCCTTTCAGGGTCCGTGTTGTAGTTCTACGGCTTTTTCAGGGTCCAAACCGTAGTTCTACGTCATGAGCTCAGTTCACTCAGATAAGCTTTGAGCGGTAAATTTGGGCCTAGATATGAGAGAATACATCTATGTGGTAAGTGCGCACCACATAAAACAAATCCTGCAGCACACAGTGCATAATGAGAGAAAAAAACTGAAACCGTAATTTTCGATTAAAACAGCGACTTTGCAGTGTTTTTTTGTATACTTTTTATAGTTGTACGTATTTGCGATTTCTTGGTCTCATTTGATAGAATGGAAGATATATTACAGATATAGAGATGATTTTGATTAGTTTTAGTACTGGAAATGGCTTGAAACCGAGCTCAAAATAGCGGAAATGTTAAATTTTTGCGAATGTTCAAGAGTAAACAAATGACCTCACACGTCTAATACGCGCCAGCTGGTGGGTCTAATATACATTCACAAATGTGGTGATATTATTTGTACAATTATTACAATATTGCATAACAGTAAATCTTCCATTTTTTTGTTTGAATAAAAATTCATTATGTGAATAAAAAATAAAAATGGAATTCATTTGTAAAGACTGAAAATGTAACTAATGATCAGAGGAAATGTTAGTTTAGTGCCAGGAATGCCTGCATTGTTTATTCTGCACCCTATTTTAAAATTGGAATATTTTGAACTCTGAGTTAAATTGGCTAAATTACCAATCACTTTATTTTGTAGTTGAAACAGTTGACTGGGCGATTTCTTGTGCTCAATTGATAGAATAGAAGTAATACTAGTGAAATAGCTAAGAATTTGGTCGACTGGAATAATGTAATTGGCTTAAAATGGGAGTCAAAGTCGGCAAAATCGCTGATGCATAAATATCGCCGACACATCAAAATTCGCAAGAGCATAATTTTGTCAATTTTCAATCAAATTTCGTACTTTTTGTTTTATTACCTTCAGAAAAAGATTCTCTACCATTTCATAAGAAAAAATAAGAATTATTATTATTATTATATTATTATTATTTTTCTTTTAAATTCTTAAGACACTGGCACACCCCTTCCAAAAATGGCCTTGGACCCTGAAAGGGTTAATATCCCTTTCTAGCTTATTTTATTCTACCACCAAAACATGGATATGAAAGTGGCATATTCACACTATCACATTTTTAACATCCTCACTGTCATCATTGTTTCCAAATGCAAACTGCAAAGTATAGTACACAGTGGACCCTCGGTTTTCTCACCTCCAAACTCGAACAATTATGTAAGTGTATTTTCATAAGTGCTTTTGTAAGTGTATTTTTGGGGGTCTGAAATGACTAATCTAATTTACATTTGTCCTTATGGGAACAAATTCCTTCGGTAACGGCACTCAAACAGCATTCTGGAAAGAATTTTCAACGAAAACCGAGGGTCCATTGTATACATGTATGTATATCATAATCTGCTCCATAACTACATTATTCCATAGTCATTACCAGTTGTACCCAAAATTTTTTTTGGTCCATGACCCAAAATTTGATATCACGTTCACTTTACAACCAGATTAACCCTTTCAGGGGTCTGTCCCATAGATCTATGGCTTTGAAGCCAGGATCCAAACCGTAGATCTACGCCATGAGCTAAGGTCACTCAGATAACCTGCGAGCGGTAAATTTGTGCCTAGATATGAGAGAATACAACTATGTGGTAAATGTGCACCACATAAAACAAATCCTGCACCACGCAGTGCATAAGGAGAGAAAAAAACTGCGACTGTAATTTTGGATTAAAACAGCGACTTTTTTATGTTTTCTCGTATGTTTTTTAGTTGTATTTGCAATTTCTTGGTCTCATTTGATAGAATGGAAGATATACTACAGAACTAGAGATGAATTTGATTGGTTTTAATGGTGAAAATGGCTTGAAACTGAGCTTAAAGTAGTGAAAATGTTCAATTTTTGCTGATGTTCAAGAGTAAACAAATGTCGTCACGAGTCTAATACGCGTCAGCTGGTGGGTCTAATATATATTCACAAATGTGCTGATATTATTTATACAATTATTACAATATTGCATAACAGTAAATCTTCTATTTTTTAGTGTGAATAAATATTCATTATGTGAATAAAAAATAAAAATGGAATTCATCTGTAAAGCCTCAAAACAAAACTAATGAACAGAAGAAATATTAGTTTAGTGCCAGGAATGCCTGCATTGTTTATTCTGGACCCTATTTTGAAATTGGAATATTTTGAACTTTGTGTTAACCCTTTCAGGGTCGGTGCCGTACTAGTACGTTTTACGCGCAGGGGTAGGTGCCGTGCTAGTACGCGTAAATTCTAGCGGCCTCAAATTAAGCGGGAAAAGGCTGGTAGGCCTACATATGAAAGAATGGGTCTGTGTGGTCAGTGTGCGCAATATAAAAAAAACTCCTGCAGTACACACTGCATAATGAGAAAAAAAAACTCCGACCATTTTTTTTTGTTTAAAACAGCGACTTTGCAGTCTATTTTCATATGGTATTTATTAATGTATTCTCGTTTTCTTGGTCTCATTCAAATTCAAATTCTTTATTTCTAGTAATATTACAAAATGGGGTGTACTTTTATTATACATTTTATGAAGTAGATATTACAAGATGGCCAATAATATGGCTAGGTATGCCTAGGCTTTTCAGGCAGTCTTATGATAGGTCTTACTCAATAGTGACACAATGATTATACTGATAGTAAGGTTAGGTAATTGTAGTGATTAACTAGGTTTACAAAATTGAGGTACAGTGGACCCTTGAAAATAGTGATTAATCCGTTCCTGAGAGGCAGCCGATTTTCAAAATGGACGATTTTCAAAACCATTTTCCCCATAAGAAATAATGTAAATCAAATTAATCCGTTCCAGACATCTAAAAGTATTTAAAAAATTTTTTACATAAAATGTACATTTAGCTACACAGAAAACAATGAGATATGAAGTATAAAACAGTAATAACTTGACACTTACCTTTATTGAAGAGTTGTTGATGTGTGGAAGACAGGAGGAGGGTAGAGGATTTAAGAGTTACTATATTTTGGAATAGGAATTCCCTTCCATAGACTTCAAGTACCAAGTCCTTTTCTGGGGTTACTTCCCTTCTTTGTCTTTTACTGCCACAGTACATTCATTACATTAAAATATTTGTTAGTCTTAATGTAGGAAGAGAGGTGTGTAGTATTTATTTGTAGGAATTCAATGTAGGTAGCCTGTAGACGTAGGTACACGTATGTAGCCCCCACCAGGGGCTTCACTACACAGCCATATTATTATAATAATAATAATATTTTATTGAGACATGGTACAATGATACATGGTTGGGTAGACAAGATACATAGTTATTGATGAGATGTACATGCCAAAAGCCCCTAATATGCTGTGCATTGCGGGCATTCTTAGGACTACTTAATTATAGACTACATGGTAAGAATTTATGGTTGATAATTTATAAAATAAGTATAGTTGCGTATCTAAGTTATAAAGTTTGATTATAAGTTGAACATATCAATTAGTTGTAGCAATGCAACTAATTGAGTGAGATAACAATTTAAAACATATCAATTAATTGTAGCAATGCAACTAATTGAGTGAGATAACAATTTAAAACAATTAATTGCATTGCAGTTACAGTTTACGTGGTCATTATAATGTAAATGTTATGGAAATAGTTAGCTTAGTATGTATTATTCATAACAGGTTTTTGCATTTAAGTGATTAGTCAGGTTTTTACAGTAAGTGATTATTCTACTTTGTTGAGAATGTTTGATATTGAGCACTTAGGTTTGGGTGAGAAGGTGGTTTTTTAGCATCGTTTTGAATTGGGGTAAAGGCAGGGTTTCTTTGGCAATGACAGGTAATGAATTCCAAATTTTCGTGCCTTTTATATGCATTGAGTTTTTACATAGTGTTAGATGGACACGGGGAACATCGAGGAGTGATCTGTGTCTGGTGTTATGGTCATGTGTCCTGTTAAAATTGGTAAGGAGAAGTTTGAGTGGTGGGTTAATATTTGCATATTATTATTATTATTATAATCAAATAGAAGTGCTAAACCACAGGGGTTATACAGCGCTGCAGGTT